>CM053568.1:83303292-83400210 GCA_028646485.1 Cryptoprocta ferox | reverse complement strand
GGGAAGGGGAAGGGGGAAAGGTAATGGGGGGTGATGGTCTTGGTGGAGGTCACTTGTGGGGAAGAGCACTGGGTGTTATATGGAAAACAACGTGACAATAAACTATAAAGTTAAAAAAAAAGAACACAAAGAGAAATTAGATTCCATCAAAATTAAAATCTTTGCTGTGCAAAAGACACTGTTAAGAGAATGAAAAATGAGCCACAGGCTGAGAGAAAATATTTGCATATCATGCATCTGATAAAGGACTTGCATCTAGAATATACAAAGAACTCTAAAAACTTAGTGAGAAAATGAAAAAAATTTAGTAAGTCTGCCATGCTTCATTATCATCATCACTGTAGGTGGTAAGGTAGATAGGACCTTAGTTTTGAAGCAAACTTGCCTGTGATACCTAATGACTACATAATCTTGGGTAAATTAAATAACTTTTCTGAATTCCAATTAAAAATGGTCAAATAGTTTGAATACAGACTTTACCAAAAGACATATAGATGTCCAATTGCCATGTGAAAATATGCTCTCATCTCTAGATATTAAGAAATATCTATTTTCCTAGGTATTAGGAAAATCCAAATTAAACCACAAAGAGATACTTCTACACACCTATTAGAATGACTTTAAAAAAAAAAGGGACAATGTCAATACCAAGTGCTGCCAAGAATGTGAAACAATTGGAGCTCTCACACTTTGTTGGGGGAATGCAGAAATGGTACAGCCACTGTGGAAAGGTTTGGTGGCTTCTTATAAAGTTAATATTTACTTCCCATATGACCCAGCCATCCTACTCCTAGGTATTTACCCAAGTGAAGTTAACACGAAAATCTATATACAAACATTTATAGTAACTTGATTCATAATTGCCTCAAAACAGGAAACAACCCAAAAGTCCCTCGACTGGGGAATGAATAAGCAAACTCTGGTATATACACACAGTGGAATACTACTCGACAAGAAAAAAGGAATGAACTATTGAATCATCTAACAATATGGATAAATTTCAATTGCATTATGCTAAGTGAAGGAAGCCAGACAGAAAGCATACCTAATGAATAATCCCGTTTACATGACATCCTGGAAAAGGTAAAGCTCTAGCACAGAGAACAGTGGTACCAGGCTTTAAGAGTTCAGAAGAGGGTTTTTTGTGTGTTTGCTTGGCAAGTGGTGGAACTATTGTGGATCTTGATTGTAGTGGTGGTTATATGACTATACGTTTGCCAAAAACTCACAGATGTTTTTACTAAGAAGATTAAATGTTACTGTGCACCAATTTAAAAGTGAATAAATGTTTAAAAAGTGAAATGAAAATGTTTTCTGCCAATTTTTCTCTTCAAATTTTAAATTGTTTTACAGATAGCAGAATAGAGCACCCACAGAGCACGCAGGTAGGGAAAGAGTTCACAATAAATGGTTTACTGGAGTCATACTCTGAGTCCATTTTCATCACAGTCTTTAGGAAACACATTCTTTTGCAAGCATTAATCCAGCAAGAATCAACTTTTTAAAAATAATTATAATTTCCATCAATAAAGGACTAGTTAAATAAATTACAGCATGTCCAATGAGATATGTAGAGCCACTTTATTTTTTGTTTTATTTTATTTTCTAGATTTTCTTAAAAGTTTATTTATTTTGAGAGGGGGGCGGGGAGGGACAGAGAGAGAGGGAGAGAGAGAGAATCCCAAATAGGCTCTGCACTATGAGTGCAGAGCCCATTATGGGGCTCAATCCCATGAACTGTGAGATCATGACCTGAGCTGAAATCAAGAGTTGGCTGCTTAACTGACTGAGCCACCCAGGCACCCCAACATTTAGTAACAGTTTTAATGGAATAAAGGGTAGATAGTACAGGGTTATGGGGAGGAGGTTATGGAGGGCTGGGGTAGGCAAAGGGTTTTGGGGGAGGCTGGTACAGATCTACTACTTGACATAGGGGATGGTTAAGAAAGTGTTCATCATGCAGGAACATGATGCTTTTTACTCGTTTCATGTACTTTTCTGTACTTGTGGTATCTTTTACAACATCAAGGTTATTTGTTTATTTATTTAAAACTTTTTTTATGTTTATTTTTAAGAGAGAGAGAGGCAGACAGCGGGAGAGGAACAGAGAGAGTGGGAGACACAGAATCTGAAGCAGGCTCCAGGCTCTGAGCTGTCAGCACAGAGCCTGACGCGGGGCCTGAAATCACAAACTGTGAGATCATGACCTGACCTGAAGTCAGACACTTAACTGAATGGGCCACCCAGGTGCCCCGACATAAAGGTTTAAATATGGAAAAAAATTTTAAAGATATCAAATCAAATAAAATGAACACCTGTGAGTCCATCCACCATCTCCCCCAAGAGCCAGAACATCACTAATGACATATATCTACTTCTACCACCAAAGGTAATCAGCATCCTGAATATTGTGTTTATTATTCTCTTGCTTATTTTTTTTAGCTTTATCATATATATGTGTATATAGTTTATAAAAAGGGCATTGTATTGTATGTTGTCTCCTGTACTTTTTTTGTTTTTTACTCATTATGATGCTATTAAGATTATTAAATGTAGTTGCATATTTTTGTAATTAATCGTCACATGCTGTATATTTTCCCATTCTGCTAATATACCACAATTTATGCATTATCCTGTTGATGGGTATTTGGTTGTTTTGGTTTCTTTTTGAAGGATGAATAATGCTGCTATAAAGCATTCTTTTTAAAATTAAAATATGGGGGGTGCCTGCGTGGCTCAGTCGGTCAAGGGTCTGACTTCGGCTCAGGTCGTGATCTCACGGTCTGTGGGTTCAAGCCCCACGTTGGGCTCTGTGCTGACAGCTCAGAGCCTGGAGCCTGCTTCAGATTCTGTGTCTTCCTCTCTCTCTACCTATCCCCTGCTCATGCTCTGTTTCTGTCTCAATAATAAATAAACATAAAAAAATAAAATTCAAATATGGAAATTCACATAGAGAGGGTAATAAAGAATTATATTGATTCAATTCTCATTATCCTTTTTTTCCTTCTCAAAGAGGAGTCCAAGTTTCGGGCTGAACAAGCACACTGAGGGAAGTGAGGTCATCAGTCTGGGGCCACCCTGATAGCCGTGGTTCTCCTTAGACAGGGGATGCTATAGCCTGATTGCTCTCATATGCTTTTTTTTAAAGTTTATTTATTTTGAGAGAGAGGAAAAGAGGGGGGAGGGACAGAGAGAGAGAGAGAGAGAGAGAGAATCCCAAGCAGGCTCTGCACTGTCAATGCCATGTGGGGCTTGAACCCATGAACCGTGAGATCATGACCTGAGCCAAAATCAAGAGTCTGATGCTTAACCGACTGAGCCACTCAGGTGCCTTAAGATATGATATGTTCATAGTTTCCTTTTGGTTAATTCATAAACATAATTCATCATACATAGTTTCTGGTTTTGTAAATGTCCAGTGTCAACATTCACTATATGTCCATAATCTAACTTGACTCCAAAAACCCATCCCAAAGTGGGAAGATTAGGGACTGTCTGCCATGCTGGATTGTCACCATCACTGTAGTCCGGTAAGGTAGGAAGGGCATTAGTTTTGTAGGAAGCTTGCCTGTGATGCCTAATGACTACATAATCTCAGGTAAATTAAATAGTTTTTCTGAATTCCAGTTTCTTCATCTGAAAAAAAAGTTCCTGTTTCTGTAAGACAGGGGCATGGGCAAGCACACAAGCCACCCTGGGGACCATTATTTTTACTGCACATGTGACGGTAATCACACTTCGTGTCAAAGCAAGCCTTCAGCCTGAGGACCTCATTCTCACCACTGGCCTCAGCCGTGGGGCAGCTGCCTATTCTCTTTCCCAGGCCCCTCCCTTTGGCTTTTCTTACCTGCTGTCTCATGAAGCTGCTTTCCCAGGCTCAACATCAGCAGGAGGAACATGGTTTGTATCCGATCTGAAACAGACAATTTAAAGTCTCAGGGCCTTCTCGTGATTCGGTGACTTGCTCATTCCTGAAAACAGGGAAATGACTTGTAAACAACTGTTCTGGGGTTGAGGGGGCAGAAGAGTGGGCAGAGCAGAGCCTCAAAGAGAAGTTATAAGTTGAATGCCTGGAGGAGAATGGAGAGGGGGTAATGGGAAGTGAGGCATTCTTTATCGATCCAAATTAGAAGCTCTTCTTCCTTTTCTGAATATGAACCAGTCCTCACAAGTCACCCACACTGCTGATTGTCTGAACCTCCTTGTCCCTTCCACAAAGCCTCCCACAGTGTTTTCAGTACTGGGTCCTTGAAAATCAAATGATTGTTGAATGAATAAGGCACACTAGCTTCTTCAGGTGGGCTTGAACTCTGGGAGTCAAATACTCAGATAGCACACAGTACAACAGAGCTAAATTCTCAATAAGCACTTGATACTTGCCTGAGCAGGTAAAGTGACAAGCTCTTTTGAGTGTTGTGATGGAATTTGCTCATCATCTGAACTACCTGTTACTAAGCAAGTTAGACAGAGAGAACACAGAAGTGGTGACATTGAGTGGGTGTGCCCAACCTGGGTCTTGCTACACCTCCTAAGCTCCCACCTTTGCTCACAGGCTTTCTCCTGTCCAAGGACTTCTCGTGGCTGAGGCAAAAGGGACAGAATATACTACTGTCAGCTATTCTGCCTTCAAGGAGGCTTTCAAAACTTTATTAGCTATGGAACCATTTCTCCAAGAGAAACTGGCTGGAGCCATAGAATCCAAATCAGGTATGAGCAGAGCTTCTCTGAGTTCTCAGTGTGATGGAAAGCCAGCAGAGAATTTAGATCTGGTGAATGACATGATCTCATTACATTTTTAAAAGAGGACTCATATGTTTTCACTCATAGGTCTAACAGGAGAAACCTAACAGAGGACCATGGGAAGGGGAAGGGGGGGAAAAGAGTTAGGGAGAGGGAGGGAGGCAGATCATGAGAGACTCTTGAACACTGAAAACAAACTGAGGGCTGAAGGGGGAGGGGGAAAGGGGAAGGGAGGTGTTGGTCATGGAGGAGGGCACTTGTGGGGAAGAGCACTGGATGTTATATGGAAACCAACTTGACAATAAACTATAAATAAATAAATAAAAGAGGACTCAGCTTTGGTGTAGACAGTAGATTCTTGGGAAGGAGAGTGGGTTGGCCAAGATAAGAAGCAGGATGATCAGTGAGGCATGTTTTCACAGAGATGATGATAGTTTGGATTGAGTGATGGCGCTGGTGGAGGTGAGAAGTGGTGCATTGGAGGGTATATATTATATATGAATATATATTTGTTCTTTAAATTTATTTTTTCCCAACAGCATTATTGAAGGGAAACTGACATACGATAGAGGATTATGTGTGTGTGTGTGTGTGTACACCTGCGTGTGTGTGTATATACATATATATGGAAAACACAGGGAATTCAGTGGTACAATTCAGTGGTTTTTAGTATATTCACGGAATTGTGAAACCTACACCACTATCTAATTTTGGATTGTTTTCATTAACCCCCCAAAAGGAACCTAATACCCATTGACAGAAACTTCCCAATTTCCCTTCCCTCTCCTTCCAACCTCTGGCAACCTCCAATATGCTTTCTGTCTCTATTGTTTTCCTTAGTCTGGATATTTCGTTTAAATAGAATGACATACTGTAGCCTTCTGAATCTAGCTTCTTTCACTGAGCTTAGTATTTTCAAGATTCATTTATGTTGTAGGATTCATACAACATATGAATCAACACATGTAAGATTCATACATTCATGTATGTATGTATTCTATCAGTACTTCATTCCTTTTAATGATTGAATAGTATTTCATTGCATTAATATACCTTGTCTAGTCAGCCGATGATTATTTGGGTTGTTCCTACTTGCTGGCTTTTATGAATTATGCTGCTATGGACATTAATGTACAAATTTTTGTGTGGACATGTTTCCAATTCTCTTGGATATGTTGGAGTGGAAGCTTGGTTAAATAGTAACTCTATGTTTAACTTTTTGAGAAATTGCCAAACTGTTTATCAAATATATAATTTGCAAATACTTTCTCCCATTCTGCAATTTGTCTTTTCAGTTTCTTGATAGTGTTATTTGAAGCACAAATAATTTAATTTTAAAGCACAAATTATTTTAATTCTGATTAAGCCCAATTTATCTATTTTCTCTTTTATTGCTTGTGCTTTAGGTGTTGTATCTGAGAAACCATTGCCTAACCCAAGGTCACAAAGATTTATATCTATGTTTTCTTCTATTTTATAGCTTCAGTTCTTATATATAGGTCTCCAATCCCATTTTGAGGGCTTTTAAAAAGATAATAAGTGTTCTTTTATAGACTAAATCATCATAGTTTTGGCTACTGGAAGTCCCTTCAAGGTAGCCTCTGTTTCTTTTTCACACAAACCTATTAATCTTGGAAAGTTTGTTTGCTTTCTGTTCAAATTGCCTTACGACTTCATGTCTCTACTACCCACACATGCAATTAGCCTTTCTCTAAGAAGTCCTGGATTTTTTTTTTTGATTTTTTAAAACTAGAAACAAAACAAAAACAGTTTACCCATTTCTCCCACCCCCTAAACCCCTGCCTCTGGCAACCACCAATCTGTTCTCTATATCTATGAACCTGGTTTGTTTGTTTGCTTGTTTGTTTTAGATTCCACATGTAAACAAAATCATACAATATTTGTCTTTCTCTGTTTGACTTACTTTACTTAGTGCAATCTCCTTGAGGTCCATCCATGTTGTTGCAAATGGCAAAATTTCATTCTTTTTTTGCTGAGTAATATTCCATTACACACTCACACACACACACAGACACAACACACACACACACACACTTAGATTGATTCCATATATTGGCTATTGTAAATTATACTGCAATAATACTGCAAGGAACATGGAGGTGTATATATCTTGAGTTATATTTTCATTTTTTCCAGATAAATACACAGAAGTAGAATTGCTGGATCATATGGTAGTTTTATTTTTAAATTTTTTAGGAACCTCCATACTTTTTTCCATAGTAGCTGCACCAATTTACAATTCTACCAAAGTGCACAGGGGTTTCCTTCTTGTCGACATGCTCACCAACACTTGTTATTTCTTGTCTTTTTGATACTAGCCATTCCAACAAGTGATATCTCGTGGTGGTTTTGATTTGCATTTCCCTGATGATTGGTGATGTTGAGCACTGTTTCATGTACCAGTTGGTTATCTATATGTCTTTTTTGTAAAAATGTTTATTCAGATCCTCTCACCATTTTTATTTTGACTCTCCCTCTCTCTCTCTCTCTCTCTCTCTCTCTCTCTCTCTCTGTGTGTGTGTGTGTGTGTGTGTGTTTCTATTGAGTTGTTTGGGTTCTTTATATATTTTGGATATTAATACTTTATCAGATATACAATTTGCAAATATTATCTCCCATTCTATAGGTTGCCTTTTAATTTTGTTAATGATCTCTGTTGCTGTGCAAAAGCTTTTTAGTTTGATACAGTCTTAATTTTTAACTTTTGTTGTTTTGCTTTTGCTTCTGTTGTCAGATTAAAAACTCATCACCAAGACTGATGTCAAGAAGCTCATTGCCTGTGTTTTCTTCAAGAACTTTTTTGCGTTTCAGGTCTTATTCCAAGTCTTTAATCCATTTTGAATTGATTTCTGTGTATGGTGTAAGAGAGTGGTCCAGTTGCATTCTTTGCATGTGGTTGTCCTGTATTTCCAATAGTATTTATTGAATGCTTTGGAACATATTCCTCAGTTTCTTCATTTTGCTGAACTCTTTGTTTCTACACTGTATATGGAAAAACTACTTTCCCAGTCTTGAAGGACTGGTCTTATGTAGGAGATGAACCTTGATATTCAACCCTGTCTCATCTCTTGGTTGTCTTACAAATCTTTGTGTTTGTCCAAGCAGCTGATTCTATTTTTTTTTAAATAGCTTCCAGTAGTAAAGGATGTGCCTGTCAGTATCCCCAAAGGACGGATCTTAGCATTTAGATCCAGGTTGATTGGAAGTCAGATCCCCAGCTATCAGCTTGTGAAAGTATGGAAATTTTACAGTCCTGTGAGCTATAAGTATAGGTCCTATTGGCCACCAGAACAGGCAATTTGGAGCTGTCCTCTGGGTAGCAGTCACAAAAATTTGGGCTCAAGATGAGTATATAAGCTTTCTTTTTGGGTCATGCTGGTGATCTGAAATGAAGCAGATGGAGAGCACCAAGATGGCGTCCATAGCCTATGTTCCTCGAGAGCAGCTCTGTAGGCCACCAAATGTGTACAAGACCTTAACCCTGCCCCTCAGGCTGAAGCTCTAGGAGAAGCAAAAGGGCTTTCCTTGCAGAAAGACCAGAGGATGTGCATCTGTGCAGGGCTCTGGGGGCATCAGCCTGCCCAGAGCTATCTCTCAATTTCACAGTCCTCTGGAACCTAGGAATTCAAGGCTCCTTGCCAAAAGAACCAGGTGATGAAGGGGTGGGAAGTCCCCTGGGAAGCTGCTGCAAAAAAAACAACAGTACACCAGATACCTGTAAGTCTCTCTGGCAGGAAACACTAGTGCTCTGCAGTGTGTCAGAGGATGAGTGTGCAAATAGCACCAGCCTTCCAAGGTCTCTGGAAAGGATTACACTAGCTCCTACAGGTGTGTTAATCAGAAGCCAGCCTCTCAGAGTGCAGCCATGAATGATTAGCTAATAGGCTTCCTTCACAGAAAAACTGATCTCTTGGGTCTGTGGCTACTCTGGCTCCCTTACATTTCCACATGAATTTTAGGACCAGCTTGTCCATTTCCAAAGGGAAAAAAAAAGGCAGTTGGAATCTTGGATCTTGATAGGAATTGCACTGAATCTGTAGATCCATTGAGGAATATAGCAATCTTCACGATGTTAAGTCTTCCAAAAATGAACATAGCATGTTTTTCCATTTACTTAGGTCTTCTATCTTTTCAAATAAGACCTTATAAGATTTGCTGTCAGGTTGGATATGTAGTTTGACAAAAATAGATAAATCCAGGAAATTTTCCAGATTTGAGGCTTGAGAAATTAGGGCAATGCAGGTGCTATTTTTTAAACTGGAGAAGATGGAGGAGAGAAACAGATTAAGGAGCAGAAATCTGTATGTGTTTGGCATGTACTAGGTTTGAGATGCCAACTAGACATCCACATGAAGATGTTTAGTAGGTGGTTGGATAACAGGGGGGTCTAGAGTTTGGGGTAGAGATAAATTTGGGAGTACTCAATGTCTACATGTTAATGCCATAGGGCTGCGTGACCTCACCACGAGAGAGATGGGGGAGAAAAAGAGTCCAAGGACTAGGATGTGGGGCATTCCAACTACCTCCTTACTGGCGCCAGGTACTACACAACAAGGGACAACCCCTACGTTCCAGATCCTGATGAATGATTTCAAACTACAAAACTTAAGCCTGCCTTTCCATTCCTTCTCATGGAGACCACAATAAAGACTCCTGGCCACATTTCCCTTTCCACTCTGCCTCCTGTCTGAGCCGGGTGCTTCACTAGGTGGTCCCTGCAGGGTGGCATGCCTCCTTCTCTCAAGATCTGAAAACACAACAACCTATTTTTTCAGTGGCAATTATCTCCTGATCTGTTGGCCTCATCATCCTCAATGATAAGGAAACCTAGAGTTTAAAACACAGTGCTCCAAGGAAGGGGTTTTCAGTTGAGTCAAATGCTGCTAAGAGTTGGCGTTAGTAGTGTGGAGGTCATGAATGAGCCCACTTGCGCGACCTCAGTGCATTTGATGCAGATGAAAAACTGTGTGAAATGGAAAGAAAGCAAGAGCTAAGAGTGCAAAGACAACAGAATATAGGCAGTGCTTCACAGAAGAGTGTTACAAAAAGAGAGAGCAATGAGGCAGTAGCTAGAAGGGACTGTGAGGTCCACAGAGGGCTGTAATGTTTTCATTTTAGAAAGGGACATATTATCATGGGTACCAACTAGGAGGCCATCAAGTGCTTTCCATAGGGAAATGCTAGACCTTAGCTGGACTTGAAGACCCTCTTCCTTATCGAAAATGCAAATGTACCCAGAAAAGAAATCATCTTCATGCTGCACTTGCCCAGCATTCTTACTCCTGGAGCTCAGAAGGATAGTGTGTAACACGTTCTGGCAACAGAAAGGGATGCCTGGCTCACCCACCCCTGGCTGTAACTTCCCCTTCTTCCTTGCCCATCTAAGGGGACTTTCCTTGCACACTGCCTCCTTTAGCCAACAGAGATAAATACTGCTATGAAGGTACTTTCCAACCAGCAGCTTCTTCAAGCTAGGGGTAGTCTCTTCTGTGCAATGGGTAAGAGCTCATGCTCTAAACTCAGATACATCTGAGCTCAAAACCAGGGTCTAGAAATTATGAACCTCTAAGACACTGGGCACTTTATGAAAACTCTTTGTGCCCCATATTCCTGTAATGCCAATAATATTAACACCCATGTCAAGCCAGAATCTTGGGTGTGTTGTCTTAAACCTACTTATCTGTCATCTTGCAAATCCAGTCCATCCCTCAGTCCTGTTAATTCTATGCTGGGATACCTCTGGATGACGCCTCTTCTTTGTACCACCCCCCTTCTATCACCTTTATTCTGTGTCTCATCGTTCCGCTTTATACCATAGCAGAGCATCCTGCTCAAAATCTTTTGATGGCTCAGCATTTCACTGACAATAAAATCCTAAGTCTGTCTAGTAGCCCAGGCAAGAGGGACCACTGTCTTGAGCTCTCTACTTTAGCGGACCCATCAGTGGCCATGCTCCTGGTGTTTGCAGAGCTGAGAGTATCCTCTGGAGCCCTTGATCTGCCCCCACTACCCACCACAGTCTGGGTTCTTGGGACTCTGGAGTTCTCTAAGTGGCCCTAAGCCTGCTGCCAGACCTATAGGGCTTCTTCCCCAGATCCATTCCCTCAAGAGCAGACCTTGTTGCCAGTGTGCAACTCCCTACATCCAGAGATTTTCCTTGCTCTTTCTGATGAGTCTGTCTTATGCAAAATCACACCACCACCACTCCTCCAGCATTCCCAATTCTCCTTATCTCTCTCACTTTTCCAAAGCACTCATGACCATCTGACATACCACATAATGTACTCATTTGTTATATTATCATCTGCTGTCTTCAGTAAGAATCTAATCACTAAAAAGACAGAGATCTTGGTCTGATTTGCTTATTAACACCTTTCAGTCCCTAGAATTGTCTGGCAGGAAGCTGGTACTTGGTTCATACTGGATGAATGAATTCTCCCTTTACCTGGCAGAAGACTCTCCTGAGTGCTGAATAATCAAATGTGACCATGTCACTCCTGCTTACAAGACTCTAGTAGCTCCCATGATTTATAAGGTAAAGTTCTCTTGTGCATGGGCTACACAACTTTTTCTGATCTGGTCCCTCCTGCCTTAGCCACAGGAGTAATACAAGTACTTTCCATGACTAGGCCCTCACAGGTGCTCTGAGATTCTCATCTTTTTTGTCTAATCTCCTTTTAGTTTGTCCAATCTTATTTCCCCTCTATCTCGGTTTTTACTGGAGCTCAAAGAAACTGTATTGGGTCATAAATATTTCCTTAAGTGGCCTTACGTTCTTATGCATTCAACACAAGTAGATAAGTCTTTTGTAGCTGCTCCAAGCTGTTCTTTCTGCCTCAGTTGTTATCTGCTATTCACTAATGTTAGCACTCAACTCCTTCCTGGCATATTAATTTGTTACATATATGTATTTCGTGCTAGAACAAGAGCTCTCTGTACTGGATTAGGTCCTTATAACAATTTTCTTTATCTTTGTGTATGTTTGTGTGTATGCGTGTCTATGTGTCTGTGAGTTTTGTAAATGGATAATGATTGTTCCCTGAAGGAACAGATGAACGAGTGCATGTGTGGCAATACAGCATCATACTCTAAGACTACTGGCCCCCAGTTGACTCCTTCCTCTATTAGAGAAACAGGAAACTTAATTTGTTTAATAATTTTGTCCCCAAATAAGAAAGAAATTTTCATCGATTTAAGTCACTCACAGTAGAATGGGCTTCTAATGGGGTGGGGATGTCATCACCCCTGGAATTGAAGGAAGCGTTTCCACAAGAGGTGGAAGGTTAAAAAAAAGATCTTTAGTAAGATTATTTACAAGAATGTCCCCATAGGTACCTCAAGTTCCTCACCAACCACTCTCAATACGCCAGTCTATCTCAATAAGATCTTTGACCTCCTGGTTCCTTAGGAAAATGGCATATTCTGAAAGAGCAGATTCTGGGAACCTTAATATTACATAAGTTTGAACTCTTTTATATTCAGGCTAGTAAAGCTTGAAAGAGTTTATTTGGAGAACTTATGGAGTGCACTGCCCAAATTAATTCACTCAAGCATCATTTACAAAGCATCCATGTGTAAGGCACTCCTTTGGCTGAAAGAGCACAGAGATGACACTTCTCTGTGAGGTGAAATGAATGTGTTCAAACAACAATGCTCCCCCTTCAGTCTTCCCTTTCAAAATTCACCTTTGTTTTGGACAAAGTATCTAACTGTCCAGGCCTGTGTGGCCATTCATTTTTATCTTAACTGTATATTCCTCATGTATGTGTTTGTGCTGGGGTTTCCATCAGGAGGAGGATGCTCAGTAGCCATCTGCACTCGGGCAAACTCCCCTCTAAGGAATACACTAGAACATGACTAGAAAAAAACATTTTCAAAAAAGGAAAAAAAACAAACCAAAGAAAGAAAAGAAAAAGCATTTTTCAGTCAAATGATCAGGTTAGCTGGATTTTTTAATTTCTGGATAATTCTTAACAAATTCTGGGTAATTCCTGACAACTCTGCCTATGGACATACTGTAGTATGGTTGAGGTCTAGTCATGGTATGAAATGGAACAGGACAGCAGAGGATACTGGATTCTAGAACGTTTTCTTGTGGCCCTAAAAAGAAGTCAGGAAGGGAGCTCTCAGTCACAAGATGCTCAGGCTTGAGAGAGAGAAGGAAGGCCACTCTTTTTATTTCTTTTAAATTTACTTATTTATTTGTTTGTTTGTTTGTTTATTTTAGACCTTCATAATCTCTTGTTTTTAATTTGGAGCAAGTTAAAATTTGTTTGTAATAAGGGCCACTCTTTTTAGATTGGTGAAGAGTCATGCCCACAGGGCTCCCCCAGGCCACTCGGGCTGCTTCTCCCGATGGCATGGTGGAAAGCTCTGAGCTAGGCATCAAGAGACATTAGTCAACTTAATGTCAGTTCAAGCGTAACTTAAAGTGCATCTCAAATTTTTAGCCAGTGAATACGATGCTCCCACTTTGTGCACGTCTTTGAATCAGGAATACATTCAAATCGAGGTGGGGAATCAAGACGAGGATTTATGTAAGAAAGGGTCCCTGCCTGCGAAGACGTTATACTGTAGTCAGGACATTAAAATTCTGTACACATGAAAAATAGTAAGAAGTGATATGAAAGGTTTTTGCATGAAAATGCCCAAACCGTGCAAGCTGCCTGGTGGAAGGACGCTTTCAGGATTGAGTGGGATTTGGGGAGTTGGAGCTACTCTGGAGGTCCTGCAGAAGAGCTAGAAGGAATCTCAGAGGTTCACACACACAGGGCTTGTTGAGGAGGGCCAGGAACAGCATATCTAGACCAGAAATGCAGGATGAGACATGTCAATGCCTTAGTGCCAGTTAGAGCTTGTCAACGAGTGACAATCCCAAAGAAGCATGTGAAATAGATCAAATCCATGGTTTGTTTGTTTGTTTGTTTGTTTGTCTGTATAGAAATGAGGGAGTGAAATTGAATGCCAGTCACTCAATGAGAGGGTCATGGTATTAATTCAGATGTTTGGTTAAGCCCTTGACTTAGGTTCAGAAAAGGGAAGAAAGGCAGAGGAAGGAGAAACTTATTACACGACAATTGACAAAACAATTGACAAAACAATTGACAAGTGATCAGCCATACAGGAAAGAAAGAGAAGCAAAAAGTTGGCTGTGGTTTTGAAGCCCGGCAATCAAGACAATGCTGATGTCATTGCAGAGGGGTGGGGTGGAGGAAAGATTAGATCAAGAGCTGAGTTTTACAGGGAATGCTGAGTTGACTAAAGACTGGGGGACCACAAGGTGCAGGAGAAAGGTGGAACGGTAGAGCAGGCTGTGACAATAAGAGGCCAGGCTGCAGAAGCCTCACTGCAGGGTGACTTAAGTATGCCCCAGTTAAGGCACGTGGTATATTTGGACACTGCCATGTGGAATAAAAACATCACACAACAATCTATGGATCTCTATTCCATGCATCTTAAAGCAAGTCGACTTGGAAGCACGATCTGAAATACTGTCTCTGAGCTCATTTGCACTGCCTCCTTCTCAAATCAACCCCCAACTGCCCTATGTATTCCAAAAATGCACAAACGACCCCCATCTGGGGATTCAACTGTGAGTTCATCAAATAAAATCATTTCCAACTCAACAGGCACCCAGTGAGCGCCTCTGCATGATTGAGGCACTGTGCCAGGCACTTGGGATTCAGAGAACCTAAAAGGTGTGGTCCTTGCCCCCAAAGACCTCCAGGTGAATGGAAAGGCTCCGTGGAGGAGGACTCTGGGGAGAACACACCTGGAAGCTGCAGGTAAGGAAGAGCTGCTGGTAGAGAGAGTTCAGGTAATGAAGGCACATAGACCACTTCTGAGAGGCAGGAGCAATATGCTTCATCCATTCATTGACTGGGATTTGGAAGGGAGCTCAGAGAAAGTCCAGTCAACTGGCATTTGACTCCTGACACCACATCTGATTACTGTTCAGACTGAACATTCTTACTGTGCATTGTGCTAATCAATGTCTGCGATTCCCTTCCACAGAATCATAGAATTTCAGGGGTAGAAGGCTTATTTATAGGCAATTTCACTCAAGCTGCTCACTTCACCCCTCTCCCACATGAAATCCACGGTCCTCTCTTTTCTACTCTTTGCACCTAGGCAGTGAGCAATACATAGCAATTAGTGTCTTTTCAGTTAGCTAACCTTGCTCTAATAGTTTTATATAGAAAAGTTAAGTCTTTCAGTACCCCCCAAAGAATCCTTTTTTATACTAACGGTTGCTTGTATTGTAAGTTAATTTAATTGTAGTTGGCTTTTTTGTTGTTGTTTTTCTTTGTTTTAAACAGTTTATTCTTAGAGCACAGCTTGTAAACGCAGATTAGCCTGGAATGTTGATTGCCTGTCAGAGGAACAATTACAACCAGATAGCTGATGTAAACAAAACAAACAAGCAAAATTTTAAATTCCCTTAACCGTCCCCAAATTCTAAGCTGAGAGACAATCTCAAGATAGTTAATTTTTTTTCCCACTGCACATTTATCCTCTGCAGAAAAAAAAAAAAAAAAAAAACTCAGCTCATAAAACTTCCCAGCATGAGTGATACATATTTGAGTGAGCTTGAGAAATCCCGGTATTTTGGAGACAGCAAGATATTAGCTTGTTAGCGTGCCTGAGCATAACCGCCGAGGCAGACTTTCTCCTGCTTGCAATGATGTGGAGTGAAAGTGTGCCCACACTTACCTACCTGACCGTGGCAGCCCCATCATCGTCTGCAACACCAGTTCAGGGAGGAGAAGACCTCAACCTAGTGGATACTCACATCAGAACCTGGCCCCACGCCGCAGGCAAAGACGTTAAAGAAAAGAAAACAACAAACAGTTGCTCCTGTGTCAGAAGGAGTCAACTACACAAACAGCCGAATCGAAACAAAACCAAACCAAAACAAAAAAAATGGTCGCTTGCTCCTTAAACCACTACAACAAGCTGCAGCCCCAAGCCAGGACTCTTTCCGGCTGACAGACGGACATGTGAGGATGGGCCACAAAAAGCTGTCATGTAAGGTACATGAATCAAGAGGAGGAAAGACATCGTCTCCATCTAGCTCAGGCTTCCTTGTAACACGAGAGTAATTCAAAACAAAAGTAAGCCTGAGGAACTGGCTGAAGCCCAGCCTATTGAGAAGTTTTGGTTTCGCTTTGCTTCCAAGCATTGCTCCTCTGCCCTCAGGTGCCCCTTGCACTGTGTCCCTGGAGAAGCTGGTGCACTGTTTAGCAGGAGAAGGGAGGACAGAATTCACTTCTATTCTTTCTCCCCCAGATATTTTCCTCCAAATGCAGTGTATATAATATAATGTGATGTAAATGTTCATGTAAAGCGCCTAGAAGAGTCCTTGTCCAATAGCAGGAGCTAAATCAGGATTAACTGTTCCAGATCCAGATCCAAACAACACGTCCAACCTTTCCCACCTTGCTTGGCCTTATAGAGAAAAAATAAAAGAACCCAGCCTAAGAGTGAGAAAGAAGTGCACCCAGGGTTTTAGAGAAATGAGCAAAGACAAAGAGCTTGGGAAGGGGTTAGAATTTCAAGGACCCAGCAGTTTATCTGGAATCAGCCTTAGCAACATCCTCAAATTCAGCCACCAAGGTTGTTGTTTTTTTTTTAATATAATTTATTGTCAAGTTAGCTAACATACAGTGACAGTGTGCTCTCGGCTTTGGGAGTAGATTCCCATGATTCATTGCTTACATACAGCACCCAGTGCTCATCCTAACAAGTGCCCTCCTCAATGCCCATCATCCATTTTCCCCTCCCTGCACCCCCCCCACCATCAACCCTCAGTTTGTTCTCTGTATTTAAGAGTCTCTTATGGTTTGCCTCCCTCTCTATTTGAAACTATTTTCCCCTTTCCCTTCCCCCACGGTCTTCTGTTAAGTTTCTTAAATTCCACATATGAGTGAAAATGCATGATATCTTTCTCTAACTGACTTATTTCACTTAGCATAATACCCTCCAGTTCCATCCATTTTGTTGCAAACGGCAAGATTTCACTCTTTCTCATTGCCAAGTAGTATTCCATTGTATATATATATATATACCACATCTTTACCCATTCATCAGTTGATGGACATTTGAACTCTTTCCATAATTTGGCTATTGTGGATAGTGCTGCTATAAACATTGGGGTACATGCGCCCCTATAATCGGCACTCCTGTATCCTTTAGATAAATTCCTAGTAGTGCTATTGCTGGGTTGTAAGGTAGTTCTATTTTTAATTTTTTGAGGAAACTCCACACTGTTTTCCAGAGTAGCTGCACCAGTTTACATTCCCACCAATAGTGCAAGAGGGTTCCCATTTCTCCACATCCTCACCAACATCTGCTGTTTCCTGAGTTGTTAGTTTTAGCCACTCTGACTGGTGTGAGGCGGTATCTCAATGTGGTTTTGATTTGCATTTCCCTGATGATGAGTGATGTTGAACATCTTTTGATGTGTCTGTTGGCCATCTGGATGTCTTTTTTGGAAAAATGCTATTCATGTCTTCTGCCCATTTCTTCACTGGATTATTTGTTTTTCAGGTGTTGAGTTTCATAAGTTCTTTATAGATTTTGGATACTAGCCCTTTATCTGATATGTCATTTGCAAATATCTTTTCCCATTCCATCAAGTTGCCTCTTGGTTTTGTTAATTATTTCCTTTGCAGTGCAGAAGCTTTTTATCTTGATGAGGTCCCAATAGTTCATTTTTGCTCTTAATTCCCTTGCCTTTGGAAGTATATCGAGCAAGAAATTGCTGCAGCTGAGGTCAAAGAGGTTGTTGCCTGCTTTTTCCTATGGGGTTTTGATGGTTTTCTATCTCACATTTAGGTCTTTCATCCATTTTGAGCTTATTTTTGTGTACGGTGTGAGAAAGTGGTCTGGTTTCATTCTTCTGCATTTTGCTATCCAATTCTCCCAGCACCGTTTGTTAAGAGACTGTTTTGTTTTTTTTCCATTTGATGCTCTTTCCTGCTTTGTCAAAGATTAGTTGGCCATATATTTGTGGGTCCAATTCTGGGTTCTCTATTCTATTCCATTGGTCTATGTAACTGTTTTTGTGCCAATACCATACTGTCTTGATGATTACAGCTTTATACTACAGGCTAAAGTCCAGGATGATGATGCCTCCAGCTTTGGTTTTCTTTTTCAACATTACCTTGGCTATCAAGGTCTTTTGTGGTTCCATACAAATTTTAGGTTGTTTGTTCTAGCTCTGAGAAGAATGCTGATGCTATTTCAATTGGGATTGCATTGAATGTATAGATTGCATTGGGTAGTATTGACATTTTAACAATATTTGTTCTTCCTATCCATTAGCATGGAATGATTTTCCATTTCTTTGTGTTTCTTCAATTTCTTTCATAGGTTTTATATGGTTTTCAGCACATAGATCTTTTACCTCTTTGAGCAACCAAGGTTGTGGTGTGTGTTGATGTAGAATGTGATGAATGGCAATGATGGCTAGCCCCTTCTCTTGAAAATGGAGAAGGTCACAGGCAGCTGGAGGCAGAGAGAGAGAGGGGAGGAGACCACCTGGGGCCAACCTGAAAACCAGCCTTCCTTGACCCATGATGAGTCCAGGGACTGGAGAATGGCCTCTAGTGACCCACCTGATCCCTCTTTGCTAAGGAAGTCCTTGCCTTAATGTGAAGGAAGGGAAAGTAGGGAAGGGTGTTCTGGCCAGAGCAACAGAGATGGGTGTTTGTTTTTAGAAGGAAAGAGGTCAAAGTTTGGCTCATTCCCTGAAAGCAACTCAGATAAAAGGGAAGTTTAAGTTGAATGGGTTCATTTGAGGTACTGATGAAGTACTCTCCTGGTCCATCTCCCCCCAGGTGACTGGTAGGAAAGAAGCACCTGGGAGACAGCTCCTTGTGGAGAACAAAGTTACTGAAGTCACAAAGGTCAGATCTCAGTAAGGGGAGTCTCTGAGGCAAAGGGCTGGGAAATGAAAGTAGAAAAGGCAGGGGTGGGAGAGGTTGAACTAGTCCACTAGCTTTTTTTTTTTTAAGTTTATTTATTTATTTTGAGAGAGAAAGAGAGAGAGAGAGAGCGAGCAAGAGCGAGCGCTCATGCAAGCAGGAGAGGGGCAGAGAAAGGGGAGAGAAAGAGAATCCCAAGCAGGCAGTGTCAGGGCACAGACTGATGTGGGGCTTGAATTCACAAACCCTGAGATTAGGACCTGAGCAGAAATCAAGAGTCAGAAGCTTAACTTACTGAGCCACTCAGGCGCCCCTCCACCAGCCTTTCAAATTTAAAACACAAGAGAGGGATTCCAGAGACAAGGAGGACCTTCTGGGGTCCTGGAGGGAATATGTACTGTTCTCTTCTCCTCTCATCTTTGGGGAGAAGAAAGGGATGATAGACATCCTGAAGTTTGAAAGTGCTCTTCATAAAATATAACACCTGCTGCTTGCCTGGGGTTTCTGAAGGTGGGAGGTTCCCTAAAGTACCCCATTTCCGGGATGTCAGAAGGGCTGTGGGGTTGTTTTCAGGGATGATGAAAATGGAGGCACCCCTCATCCCAGGCCCTCCAACCCTCAGTGACCGTTAAAGACTCCGAGGTTTCTGTGGCCTCAGGGGACATAGAAGTGGGATAACCCACAGGCACAAGGGTCCTTGGCCCTTATTAGATGCCTGTCACTGGCCTGAACCAGACCCAGCCTGGGGATATTTGCCTCTCTCACTCCAAGAGAGCTGAACCACATGTTTACCCTGTTCTTGGAGTAGGGGGACATTGAAAAGGATGTGAGACTGGAATTTCTAGTGGAACTGGTCTCTGGCAGTTCCCCTAAATGTTAATTGTGGAATTACCGTATGACCCAGTATTCTACTCCTAGGCCATATAACCAAGAGAAAATGAAAATGTATGTCCATACAAAAAGTGTACCCCAATGTCTGTAGCAGCATTATTCATAATAGCCACCGGTGGAAAGAACTCAACTGTCCAGCAGCCGATGAATGGATAAACACAATTTGGTGTATCCATCCAGTGGAGTAGAATTCAGCCTTATGAGCGAATGAAGTACTGATTCAGTCTACTGTGTGAAGCATGAACAGGGGAAGGACAGAGAGAGAGGGGGATAGTGGATCCGAGGACAGCTCTGTGCTGACAGCACACCCTGACAACATCACACTCAGTGAAAGAAGCTGGTCACAAAAGACCATATAGTGTTTAAGTCCACAGATATGATCTGCCTTTGATAGACAACCCCTAGAGACAGAAGGTAGTTAGCTGTTGCTGAGGACTTGGACTAGGGGGGGATATAGAGGTGTAACTGCTAAAGGGTATGGGGTTTCATTACGGGATGATGAAAATGTTTTAAAATTTATTGTATTTTAAAATTTATTGTTGCACAACTCAGTTTATATACAAAAAAACCCCATTGAGTGGTATACTTTAAAGGGGTGGATTGTATGGTATATGAGTTATATGTCAGAAAGTTGTTAAAAGAGCTAGAACTGAATGGAGTTATAAGTGACCTGTGAGTTATGAGATTGGACTGAGATATGATGAAGTTCACTCTCTGCCCATCAGGTGGGGGGATAGGCAGGGAGGCAGAAGGCCTCTTCACCATGTAGCCCAGGCAAGCTCTTCAGAAGGAAACTGAAGAAAGCAGCAGGGAAGAGAGACACAGCCCTGACTAGAATTCCAGTCCTCACTCCAGTCCCTTCTGCAGACTGGCCTGTGGTTCCAGTGTCAGCCCTACCTAGGTAGCTGGTAGAATTACCATTTTTCCTCAAGTGGCCTCCATTACATCAGACAGTTCTAATAACACAGAGCAGCAGAGGAACTTGAGATCCCCTTAGGAACAGGAGATCCCCTTATTGCTACGTGCTGACATAGGCCTGGCCTCATTTTTAGGGTAGTTTGGGGGAAAAGGACAAGGTAGAGCTAAGGAACTAAATTGTCTAGGTGCATCCCAACATTTCTCCATTTTCCTGGTCTTGGCTCATCTCTGGGAAGACAGAGAGAGGCAAGAGTGTTGGCCCCAGCCATCGAGTCCTGCTCCAAGATGAACCTGGTATGGTCCCAGGAACTCTGAAGGATCCCCAGAACCAGCCTAAAATTCTGCACCCATTTCAGTGTGTGTGTGTTGGGGGTGGGTTTTCCCACACCTATCAAGCAGGTCTTGGACACCAACTCGGTGTCCTACAATCCAACCAAATTTGGACCCTATCTGCCCAGAGGTAATATTAGACTCTACGGGTGGCGGGCTCAGGGATACATGGCTGTCCCCACTTCACATTCCAGTAACAAATCCCAGCTGTCACCTGTGCTTCTGACTGACCAGCTACTGATTGGAGGTTCCCACCACCCCTCCTTGGGTTTGAGTAATTTCCTAGACAGGTCACAGACCTTGGGAAACCCATTTAATCACGAGATTACCAATTTATCACAAAGGATATTAAAAATACTAACCAACATCCAGATGAAGACATACAAAGGGTGAGATCTGAACAAAGGCCCTCCTGTCCTGATAGAGTTTGGGCCCAGCTCAGTGGCATGTGGAGGCATTCTGATGCCACAGTCTGGAAGCTCTTTGAACCTTTTCTTTTTGTTTTCTTGTAATTTTAAAAAAATGTTTATTTATTTTTGAGAGAGAGAGAGAGACAAAGTGTGAGGAGGGGAAGGAGCAGAGAGAGAGGGAGACACAGAATCTGAAGCAGGCTGTAGGCTCTGAGCTGTCAGCACAGAGCCTGACATGGGGCTTGAACCTATGAACCACAAGATCATGACCTGAGCCAATGTCAGACACTTAACCAACTGAGCCACCCAGGTGCCCCCCTTTTGGTTTTTTGGTTTCATTCCATTGGCATGATTGTTGGTTGAAATCATTGGCCATTGGTGATTGGTTGAACCTCTGACACCTCTCTCTTGCCAGGAGGTCAGGGAGTTAAAACTTCAAAGTTCCACACCTTTAATCACTGGTTGGTTCTCGGCCAACCAGCTCCAAACTTAGGTGCATCCATGAGTCACCTCACTAACATAACAGAAACACCTTTATAGCCCTCATCACTTAGGAAATTCCAAGGGATTGAGGAGCTCTGAGCCAGAAACAGAAAGCAAAGACCAAATGTGTATTGCTTTTAGAAATCATAGCATCACATAGCCCTTTCATCAAGGAATTCCCTAACTACGGTTTGTCACGACTACAATAAGGTCCCAGGGTGGAATGGAGGAGGGAATCTTTCTCCTGAAGCCTGGACTGACATCCTTTGCCCTTAAAGATCTTTAGAAGAATATTCAGTCCCTGGTTAAGCGGAGGGGATACCTGAACTCAACCTCAGATAAAGGAAATAAGAATTTCTCACATTGACTCTCGGTTTCAACTCCATTTAAAAAAAAAAGAAAGTGAAGTGATTCATCTTTTCATATGCAGTCAGAGACAGGAGAAGACAGCTGACTCATGTTTTGAGGAGACTGACCCGTGTCAGTCTTTCCCAAACCTGGCTGCACATCAGAATCCCCTGGGGAACTTTAAAACATAGAGGTGCCTGGACACTCCCCCAGACCTTTTGATTGAAAATCTCCATGGTTGGGGTGCAGACATATGCATTTTTTTGAAACTTAGATCAGGTGATTTTGATGTAATCAGCATGCCCTCATTGATGGCTCAGCATTAGAGAATCTCAAGGTTTGATTACTTTGTTCACCACCATCCTTGTGAAGAAAAGTGAGTAAAATGGAGGAAAAGAAAGTGAGAACCACCCTCCCAACAAAAGTGGCTATTTCAATATGTGCCTTATATCTGTCTATGCTTCTTGGATTTTCTTTTGTAAGAAAAGCAGATATCAGGATCCTTAGTTTACCCTTGGTTGGGGGGGGGGATATGTAAGCACTCAGACATGAGTTACTCTACGAATTCATGGCATATGGGGATTTAGAAACCATAGTAATCGCAGAGGGGTGGGACTATGTGGAAAGTAGACAAAGCAGTTGACACAGAGGCAGAAAAGTTGAATCAGCCTCCACTCCCCACTAGCTGCTCTGAGAGATTGTGGTAAAATGCCTGAAGTAAGAGATGGAGTTTTGTAATGGTATTTTCTAACTTACACAGAAAGCCTAGTATTTCTTGGGGTGCCTGGGTGGCTCAGTCGGTTGAGCACCCAACTCTTCATTTCAGGTCATGATCTCACATTTTGTGAGTTCGAGCCCCATGTTGGGTTCTGTGCTGACAGTGCAGAGCCTGCTTGGGATTCTCTCTCTCCGTCTCTCTCTCTGCCCCTCCCCCACTTGCTCTCTCTTTCTCTCTCAAAATAAATAAATAAACATTTAAAAAATTAAAAAAAGAAAGCCTAGTATTTATTGAATTAGGTAATTAATATAAAATAGGGCCTGCTGGTGCCTTTTGCATAAGTGGCATGTTAAAAATTAGTGACTTCTTTATTTAATGAACATTTCTACTCTGAATGTGGTGCCAGATAAGGTACAAAACAGAACACTAAAAATAAATTAAGATGCAACCATTGCTTTCCCTATTACCCTGAAGTCATAAGGCCACATGGCTGTAATTTCTAGTTATTCACCCCACAAAGGGTGTTGTTTAATTGAACAATGTTATGTTCCTGGCACTGGGGATGCAGAGGTGCTCAAGACATTGTCTCTGCTTTGAGGAGCCCATGTCCAGTGGGAAGAATGACACATGAACAGAGTTATTGTAGAGGGTGGTAAATGCAGGCACAGAGAATGCCCACCTCAGCTGTCTTCTAGCCTGTCTTGACAACTTGCCCATTGAGGGATCCAGGGACCTGTCTCTCAGCCTGACATGGGATGTTGTGATGACAGTGTAAGTGCCACAACAGAAGTAGCTCCCAGGCCCATACATGGTATAGAGGGGAGGAATGCATTATAAGTTGGGAGGTCTAAGAAGTCTTTCTTGTTTTACAAAAGAGGAAATTGAATTTGAGAGGAGGTAAGTGAACAGGTGGCCAGTGAGAGGCTGAAGACCCTTCAGAACAATAGAGGAAGTCCTACTCTGATCATCCACTCACCCATTCTCAGACCTTCCTGCTGAGAAAGAGCACAGGAACTGTCCATGGAGCAGCACAGGGGTCATGATCAGACACCTCTGCCCAACTCTCTGTTTCATCTTGTACCAGCCCTGAGACCTTGAACAAATGATTTTCTCCTTGGTACTGTTTCATTATCTCTAAAACAGGGGTAAATGTAAAATGTAGAATGTCGTGTAGATTAAATGGTTTGAGACATGGAGAGTGCTTAGAACAGAGCCTGTTAGCATATACTAAGTGCTCAATAAATGTTATTTATATTATTCTTATGCTGTTACCTGGTTGGTATGGTCAACCCAAGGTTGTATTCATAAAAATATGATTAAAACCTAGCTCATTCTTTTCCCTCAGAATTAAAATGTTAAAAGTTTAGTTTTTTTAAGATTGCAAAATGACGCATTATATCATTGTAAAATATATATATTTTTAAAAAAGAGTAAAGATTACCCAAATAATACACCTGAGTGGCTCAGTTGATTGAGCATCCGACTCTTGATTTTGGCTCAGGTCATAATTCCGGGGTCATGGGATCGGGCCCCATGTTGGACTCTGTGCTGAGTATGGAGCCTGCTTGAGATTCTCTTTCTCTCTCCCTCTGCCCCTCTCTCCCGCTCGTGCACTTTCTCTCTTAAAAAAAAATAATAAATTACATAAATAAATAAAGAAGATTGCCCAAGTACTCACACCTGAGATAACTGCTAATATTTTGGTGAACATAATTTTCTATAGCTCTCTGGGTATATATATACATATATATATATATGTATATATATGAATGAAATTTTAATAAATGCCACTATATTAGGATGCTGTTCATTGAACTGCTTTTATTTCTCATCAAGATTGCCATGGGCATCCTTCCATGTCAACAATTATAGGTCCCATGATTATTTGTATTTCACTGCATTGCTACACCATAATTTATTTAAGCCATCACTTTTGATAGCCACTTAGGTTATTTCCAGTATTGCTGATATTACAAAACAATGGAACCATAAATGACCCCACCTATGTGTGTGTATGACATGGGCCCCTTTCTGATTATTTCTTTGGAAAAACCTGCTGTAAGTGGTCTCTTGGCATCAAAGTGCATATACCTTTGATATATACGCATGTCCCAGTAGCATAACACATATTGCGGAAAAACAGACTGGCTAGACATCTGGCTTGACAGCACTTACATGAATGTGGCTTTTGCCACAACTCAGGACTTAGTTGTGGGAGTTCAAGTGGGCCAGTGGTGAGTTTGTGGGAGGGCAAATATTTGGAGGCAGTCCCCGCCCACAAGTTTCTAACATGTTCCTATGCCAGCAGGTAATTTTTCAGGCCTGAGAAGGGGCTCAGTAGGAGAATTTGCTGACCTCGTTTAGCTACCAGTGCGATACAATTTCTTTGAATATCTGGCTTTTCCAGGAAATCAGACTAGGGAAGTTCATTTGGCTGAAAAACGTCACTTAAATTTTGAGGAACCTGCTGAGGAGTATACTGTCCAAGGGTATTTTGATCCAGTCATGTTTGGGGAAGACTTTTCCTAGCCCCAAGCTTTCTTTATCACCTGGCCAGCAATCCTGGGCATTTTCCTTAGCAAACAGAGCTGGGACGTAGAGTAAGAAGCATGAGTGGTGGCCATGAGATTCAGCACCTTCTACTGGCCAGAGAGTAATGAAAGATGAGTTGAGTATGGAAAGGAAACAGACACGGGCTAGACTGCATCAAGACTTGGCCAGTCCAGATGGGCTCTTCTAACAGGTGGATGAAGGTGAAGAAATACCTGGTGCTTCACCTTAAACCCGAGGTCCACCACTCCACACACTTCACTCCAACCTTCTTTCCTGACATCCTCGGATCCTGTTCTAGGGTGGGGCATTCCATCACACAGGCGTGGTGTGGGAATGGAGTGATCAGGAAGAACTGGTAGAATGAACAGTCTACTCCTACTTCTAGTCATTCCTAGCCAAAGAGGAAAGCAGTGATGTAAGCTAAGCTTCACGGAGTTCTAGATATTGGCAGGGCAGTTCCAAGTGCTTTATGTGTATTAATCCATTAACTCTCACAACAACCCTAGAAGGCAGGTACGCTAATTGGTCTCGTTTTATAAACAGGGAAACTGAGGTACTGAGAGGCAGACAACTGAGGGACTAAGAGGGCAGACAATTTTGCTGAAGGACATATACTGAGTAAATGGGAGAACTGAGATTTAACCCCCATAGTCTAGCTCCAAGATTCTTTTATTTATTATTGCTCTCCTTTGTATTTGTAATAGTGAGCATCTCTGATTCTATCTTCAACCAGATACTCCTGAAATAATCAGAATATATATATATATATATATATATATATATATATATGAGGGATAACATTAGAGAAACCAATGGGAGTTCTTGAGCCTGTTAAAGTGTATCAAACCTGATAAATAAAAGGGGATTGAATGGAGTCCCTCCTGGCCTGGGATTATAAAAGAGAACAGCATCTTTAGGGACAGAACCATGGGAATTCTCATGGCAGGATTTGTGACATTATCTGACAGTGACACACTTTGCATTAAAAGTAGGGGGTATGTGGTCATTTTTGCTTCTGCTCTTTGTCAGCTCTAGTTCCCTTACTCTTCCCCTCCTGATCTCTCTATCCCGTCTTTATAAGCGGCAGCTACTTTGTGTCCGATAGATATATGCATTATTGATCTCTCTTGCAAGCAAACACTCTGATGTGTGTGTATATCTATATATCTTTATATCATCTATCTATGTATATATGCATATATATTTCATACATACAAATTTATCTCTGTAAAATTGTTAATTTTATAAAACTATTAAGTAATCAAATTTAATAAACTGTTTACTCCATATGCCTAAGGTAATTAAATTATGACCTTAATCCTCAATAGAACAGGAGAATGGTTGAGTCAGATGAGGTACCAAAGGCTGCCAAAGGCCCAGCCGGACACCTGAGCCATGACATGATACTAAGGATGAAGAGATATAGATTCTGGGGTAAGTGACCAAAAAGAGTGGACCTAGTTAGCAAGCTGAGGTGAGCTGGCTGGGAAGGAAGGAAACTGGGCTAGCCAGTAGGGCTGAAGAGAGGGAGCAATACATTTCCATTATGGATACAATGGCCAGCATATTCACTGTCCATACCCACACCAGGACAGCCAATGCCTCTTGTCCCCTAGCAAATTGAAGGATCATCATGGTACTTTAATTTGCCAAAAACTAACTTGCAAAAGACATTTGCTACATCTTTTCAATAGATGTCTGTATGTGCACGTGTGTGTGTGTGACATTATTCATTTCCAGTAACTTCTTGAAGTTCAAACCAGAGCATTCTTATAACCATCCTGGCTTAGAGGAAGTAGTCTCCTGTTTTACTTCCTTGTCTCCGCATTCACCCCTTGGTTCCCCAATTTTAACTCCTCTCTTTATAGCCACCAAATTTGAAGCTTCCCTGACTGTCCACAGAATTCCCCAGTGTCTCCCTTTCATTTAATTCAGGAGAAATATCAAACAGAAACTTCTTTCTGAGCTCCATACCCTACATTTATAAATTGTTCTTAGTAGCACCTTGGGTCTTGTGGATCCACTTTCTCTAGAAGTCCCAACTGTCTTCCCAACTGACTGCCCAGAAATACCAAGCCTCTTGAGAAACAATATTTATTCTTTCTTTTTTTTAAATGTTTATTTATTTTTGAGAGAGAGAGAGAGAGAGAGAGAGAGAGAGAGAGAGAGAGAGAGAGAGAGAACGAGTGGGGGAGGGGCAGAGAGCGAGGGAGACCTAGAATTCTAAGTAGGCTCCAGGCTCTGAGCTGTCAGCACAGAGCCTGATGCGGGGCTTAAATTCAAGAACCGTGAGATCATGACCTGAGCTGAAGTCGGATGCTTAACCAACTGAGGCACCCAGGGGCCCCAACAATATTTATTCTTTCTATGCAATATAATGAATCACTTTTGGAACAAAGAATGATGTATATACCAGGACTGTAGGATTATACAGAACATCTAGAAAGCATTTAAAGCTGTTCACAAGGCTCTCTAACATACACCAAACAAGCACAAATGAAAAGTGGGTCAAGAAAGGGGAGGGAACGAAGAATAAAGCCTAACCTGAGAGTTTCCTCTCCTCCCTCGGCACAAGCCAGGATTACATGCTCCCTGTCAGAATACACAGGCTTGCTGTGGTTGAGCTACCATCTGCTATTTTCCAGACCTTGACACCCATCACCTCACTGTTCTCCCTGCTTCCATGCCCCTACATTGCAGCAAAAGTGATCTCATAACATGAGGATTAATCATTCTCCTCCTTAAAACCTTCAACAACTTCCCATTGCATTTAGAAAGGAAACCAAACTCTATATCATGCATTCAAAGTCCTGCATGGCTAGCTTTCCAATTTCATCTTGTGCCCTTCTCCGTCCCTCACTTGCTACTCTCCTGTCACTATGGCCTCCTTTCTATCCCCTGATCATGTCAAGCTCAGTCCCACCTCAAAGCTTTTGTGCAAATTGTACCTCCTGCTGGAAGTACAACAACTTTTGCATGGCTCAGTTTAAATGTTACATTTTCAGAGAAATTCCTGCCCTATTCATTGTCTGTAAAGTCAGTTCATGACTCTTAAATTTTACTTTGGTCTTTTTATTTTTTTTAAGTTTACCCACTTATTTTGAATCGGGAGGGAGGGGCAGAGAGAGAGGGAGAAAGAGAATCCCACGCAGGCTCTGCATTTTCAGTGTGGAATCCA
Source organism: Cryptoprocta ferox (assembly GCA_028646485.1). NCBI lineage: Eukaryota > Metazoa > Chordata > Mammalia > Carnivora > Eupleridae > Cryptoprocta > Cryptoprocta ferox. Next base: position 83,371,692 of record CM053568.1, on the reverse strand, counting down.
ATGTGGGGCTCAAACCCATGAACCATGAGATCATTTCCTGAAGAGACATCAAGTCAGACATTTAACTAACTGAGCCATCCAGGCGCCCCTACCTTGATTTCTTATTTATTGGTATCATCACACTTATGTAGTCATTTATTTGTTTATTATGTATCTCCACCTTCACCCCCAGACCCTCGTCTAGAGTGTGAGTTCCACCAGGAAGGAGCCATGCCATGTCTGTTTTGTTCTTTCCTATATCTTCAGTATCTAGCCCAAAGCTTGCCAGGCAGTAATTACTCATTAAATATCAGCTGAATGAAAAAGTAAAATTTGCTCTAAGCTTTCCAAATCCAACATTGAACAGTTAAGCAATTAATAATACTTCTAAGGTTGGGCGGCAAAACAAAACAGCTTCTCACTTGAGGAAACACAACTACTTTGGCATTAAGATCAAAGGGCAATTTTCCCTAGATTTCCTTAGAAAGCACATTATGTAATAATGTGAAGAAGGTCCTCATTGATATTTTTAAATTATATTCAATGACCAGTTTCAAAAAGTGCTTTGTTAAAACAACCTCAATAGAGGCCAATGACATTACAGCTATTTTATTTTAATGTAGTCTCTTCTTGCTGGGGTACCAATACTCATATGGTCTTGATGTTCAGCTGTAGCCAACACTGATAGCTCTCCCTCCAAAGTCATATACTCCTCTTTTTTCCATCTAGATTATATGTCTCAGTCTCCCTTGCAATTGGTATGATCATGTGACTGAGTTCTAACCAATGGAATGGGAGAGAGGAAATTATGTGCACTGTTTCCAAACTTGGCTCATAAAAACCTTTCACTGAGTTCCTCTATATTCTCCTAGTTTAATAAGCTGTATGGAGAACTCCTAAGGAAACCTTAGAAACTACATACTGAATATAACAGAACCATTGTCCATCTGAGTCCTTGAATGACTACACAGAGCAGACTGCCTACCTAAGCAGTTACTGACTCTGTCCTTTTGTTTATAAAAAGTTTACTCCATGCCTATGGACAGACCATATATATTCTTCTACCAACTCATATTCAGCATTTGCAATGTGCTTGAGTTGTATTACACATGGTAACTCAGGTAATTATCCTAACAGCTCTCTTGAGCCAGGTACTATCATTGGCTCCATTACACACATCAAGAAAGAAAGAAGTTCAGTAACTTAAGCAAGGTCAAATAAACAGGAAGCAGCAAATCCAGAATTCAAACCCAAACAGCCTAACTCTACAGTCCCTGCTCTCAATCACTCTACTATCCTATTTTCCAATAGAGTTTTATTACATTCTTTGTTGATATAGGTGCCAACTAACTAACTAAAGCCAAACTTTAGTCTTCAGCCATGTTTGTGATTCCTGTGTCCATTTTGGAAATGCTTTAACACTTAGCATGAATTATTGTGGGTCACTAAAACACTGTCTCTCAACTACTGTTTGGTACATGTAAGTATAATCTTGGATGTAAACTACCTCTAGGTTTCTTCCTTTTGTTTCTTCAGTTTTTTACAGGGAGATGGAGGCAGTGATAAGATTGTATGAGTCAGCAGAGGGGAAAGATGTTGGAGTCGAAAACCACAAGGAGTTTGTTTTCCCACCTGGACAATAACTACAGTGGTAGAATGTGTCTAATACAACCATTCTGGAACTCTGCAATCTATTGAAGACTTGCAATTTCCAGGGGACGGCATGGTAAATTGCAGTTAATTTTGATACATTTCATACTTACCTGGGAGATACTATGATCACCAAGGTGGTTTTCCCAGGGCGAGGCTTATCCATTGCTCTTCGGATGTGCTGACCTCTGCAATTTCCCGGAATGTGGGAAACTCAACTGCATATTTGCAGTAGTGAGGGACTGCGTTTTGTGTTTTCCCCTGTAAAAAATTTTTTTTGATACATTTCAACTCATAGCACAACAGCAGCTGCCCATCTCCCACCCCTAGTCCCGTGGCAGGAAGCTAACTATGCACATATTCCTGGAGTGGCCCACACACAGCTTGTGCAAGCCAGCGCAGGCAAAAAAGACCCTATCCTACAAATATTGAGGATCTGTGCTCTGATCACTGATTGCTGCATCTGACCACAGAGGTGCAGACAAAGAGGCAGTGGCCATTTTTGTTTTACCTCTTTGCATTGCTGCAATCCCCTCCTCCTCCAGCTGAAGTGACTTCCGGGGGACTTAAAGGGTCAAAGCCCTTTTTATTACCATCCCCTCAAACCTCACATTTTTCTCTTTTTTACCTTTGGGGAGCCAGACAACAAAGACTAAGACATTTATAACTGCAAATATGGGGAAAATTTAAAAGTGACTGCATACGGCCAGGGAAAGGAATAGGTTCAGAGTAGACCAGAGAAGACCTTAAGTTTACACCTTAGTTATCCTTGGCACAGAGACAGACTACAACAATAACAACAACAACAAAATGAAAATAATATACAAAACCATAACAAAACAGCAAACTCTAGGGAATACAGAGAATCTTATTTCCAGAGTTACCACATTATTAGATTCAAAGGTCTTATTTTCTACAAAAGCAACAAAAAATAAGGCACACAAAGAAATAGGAAAGTATGGTGCATTTGAAGGAAAAAATAAATCAACAGAAACTACCCCTGAAAAAGACCTGATGGGAGATCTACTAGTAAAAGACTCTAAAACAAGTGTGTTAAAGGTGCACAAAGAACTAAAGGATGATATGGAGGAAGTCAAGAAAATGATGTATGAGCAAAATAGAAAGATCAATAAGATGGTAGAAAACCGAAAAAAGAGACCCAAAAGAAATTCTGGAGCACAAAAGTACAATACCTGAAATGAAAAAAAGTCACTAGAGGGATTCAAAGGCAGATTTGAATGGGCAGAAGAAAGAATCAGTGAACTTGAAGATAAGACAATGGAAATTATCTAGTCTGAGGAACAGAAAGAAGACATTGAAGAAAAGTTCACAGAGCCAAAGTGACCTGTGGGACACCATCAAGTAAGCCAGAACATGCATCATGTGAGTTCCAGAATGACAAGAGACAGAAAAAGAGGCAGAGAGAACATCTGAAGAAATAATGGCTGAAAACTTCCCAAATTTGATTAAAGACATGAGTAAATATCCAAAAAGCTCAATGAACTTTCAGTTCTGAACTTCACTGAGACACATTATAAGCAAACTTTTGAAAGACAAAGACAAAGAGAAACTTGAAAGCAGCAAATGAGAAGCAACTTATCCTCAGTAAGATTATCAGCAGATTTATTATCTGGTTTTTTGGAGGAATTTTGGAGGCCAGAAGGCAGTAAGCTGATAGTTATTACTACTAGACTTCTTCTGCAAGAAATGCTCAAAGGGGTCCTGCAGGGTGAAATGAAACGACAATTGACAGCAACTCAAAGCCATGTGAAGAAATAAAAATATGGATAAAGATAAATACACAGGCAGTTATAGAAGTTAGTATTAAGGTAACAACATTTTGTAATTCTACTTTTTGTTTTCTAAATGATTTAAGAAATATATGCACTTAAAAGAATTATTAGTTTATGCTTTGGGGGATACAATATATAAAGATATAATTTTGTGACTTCAATAGTCAAAATGGATGGGGACAAAGCTGTAAAGTATGTTTTATATGCTATTGAAGTTAAGGTGGCATAAATTCAAATTAGAGTGCTAGAACTTAAGGATGTTAAAATGTAATCCCATGGGAATCATGAAGAAACCAGCTATAGAATATACACCAAAGAGAGAGAGAGAGAAATTTAAACATTTCCCTCCAAAAAAATTAAACACAAAAGAAGAGAGTAATGCAGTAAATGAGGGACAAAAACGCTATAGGTTATACAGGATATAGAAAAATGACAAAGGTAAGTCCCATCTTATCCATAATTACTTTAAATTTCAATGGCTTAAACTCTCCAATCAAAATACAAAGATTGACAGAATGGTTCAAAACACAAGATATAACTGTATGCTATCTATAAGATATTTACTTTAGCTCCAAAGATACAAATAGATGGAAAGTAAAAGATTGGAAAATATATTCCATGCAAATAGTAATGCAAAGAAAGCAGGGTAGCTATACTAATATCAGACAAAACTGACTTTAAAACCAAAAAGTTTTCGAGAGACAAAGAAGGACATTATATATTAATAAAAAAATAATACAGCAAGAAGATATAACATCCCATTTACAATAGCATCAAAAATGGTTAGGAGGAAGCTTACAATTATTTAAACTGAAGTGGTTAGGGTCTGGAGCAGACAGTTGGTTGTCTACCACCATTCAAACCCCCACCTTCTGTGGTGGCAAGGACCCGACTTTGTTAAGGTATCTATCTATCCTCATGTGACCCAGAGAAAGATGATCTTATCCTGGGCTCCTAGGTAAATCCTTGCCAGCAATTGGTTTGAGGGGTGGGCATGTGGCCTGGTTGTGGCCAGTGAGACACATGAGGTGTGGTTGCTTGGTGTGGAATGTGGAATGACCACAGCTGTCTTGCTACCAGCTTGGGTATAGAGTCAACACTCCCACCCCCATAGAGTGAGACCCAGAGAATTGCAGAGAAGTAGAGATAGAGCCATTCTACATGTATATTTCTTGCTATCTGAGATAATGATCTTCCTATTGTTTAAGTCAATATGAACGACATGATAGAAAGACCAAGAGAGGGCAGTAACAGTGAATTCACAAAAGAAGTAGTTGGAAGAAGAGATTCTGTGAAAGGGGAAAAGGGAGGAGTAAGTATGGTCCAAAGGTTTTAGCTCTGGTGACTGGGAACCTTAATAAACCATTAACAGAAATGCAAAAATGATGGGCATGGCCCACTGTCTCTGTTTTAGTCAAATTATTTCCTTGTGAGGCCAACAGACATCCTAACAGAGGATCTGCTTTGCATATTGCTACATGACTCTACTCCAAACATGAATATGAGATAAAGTTCATTTGACCCTACAATATTGTAGCTGCCAGCAAACATTCTAGGAATGCAGTTATGTACAATATTTATTTTTTATTATAGATGTTTAAATTATAACAGAAAGGAGGTATTGTTTTATAATGGCTGTTAGATAGGAATAAAAATTTCCTTGTAGAATTCAAATACCCACTTTTTTAGGGTGAGAGCACAAAATATTTTTCTAAAATTAGAGTGCAATAAATCTATAGTAGGAAAAATTCATTTAAGTATATATATATAAGTATAACTTAATTTCTTTATTTAAAAAATACATTAAATCCTATATTCATCTGCTTTTAGAATATTGCACAAAGAAGAGAAGATATCCAATAAAAAAGGCAATGATGAGTTGCTTTTATACTTATAAAGAGACAAACACATGCAGAGAGAAGGAGACTGAATAAAGATTTAGGGGGAAGGAGGGAAGGGGAAACAGTAGGAGAAAGAGATGCATTATCTTTTCATTGTATAAATACCCACAGGATGGAAGCCGTGGTGGGTGCCATGGCCTGGCTAGGGCTGCAGATGACAATCTCAAGTGTTGTCCTAGTCCCAAGAGGCAAGCTTCAGATGTATTAATATTGACTGCTTTAACAAAATTTTCTAGACAAAAAACAAAGGAGTTGATCAATGTACTAGAACAGACTCTGCGTACAGATAAATAGATATATAGACAGAGATGCAGTCAACTGGTTTATGGTAAAGATGACACTGCAATACAGTAGGGGAAAAGACAGTCTTCTCAGTAAGTGGTGTAGGGACAATTGGTTATCCATATGGTTTTTATAAATGTGGGGTGCCTGAGTGGCTCAGTTAGTTAAGTGTCTGACTCTTAATTTTGGTTCAGGACATTATCTCATGGTTGGTGAGTTTGAGCTAAGAGCACAGAGCCTGCTTGGGATTCTCGGTCTCCTCACCCCCCTTCCTTGCTCTCTCTCTCTCTCTCTCTCTCTCAAAATAAACACTTTATTTAAAAAGCAAAAATACTTTTTATGACATGATATGCAAAAAAATTAATTCCAGAAGGACTGTAGATCTAAATTGGAAAATAACAGTAGATATTTTAAAAGAAAACATTGAAAGTGGTCTTCATGACCTTAGAGTAGGCAAAGTGCTTATATGGGACCCACAAAAAATAAAGGGAAAAACTGGTAAATAGGACTATGTAAAATTAAAAGCTTTTTGTTCATCAAAAGACCCCACTAAGAGAAAGAATAGGAAACACACAGAGTGAAAAAATTTCTGATAAAGGACTTATATGTAGAATATGATAAGAATTCCTACAAATCATAGACAACCTAATAAAAAATGAACAAAACACTTAAAAAGACCCTTCATGGAAGTTGATTGCCACATAACTGATGAACATGAAAAAGAGCTCAATTCCATTAGTCATCAGGACAATGCAAATGAAAACCATATTTGATATGTCTACAGACTTACCAGAATGCCTAAAATAAAAGCAACAAAATGCCAGATGTTGGTGAGAAAGTTAAGTTCTCATACACTGATGCTGGAAATGCAAACTGGTACATTTCCCAACATTTCCACATTATGTCCCAGAAATCCCACTCTCATGTATGTATATATACCAACGACCCAGCAGTTGAATTTACCAGGTATATACCAAATAGAAATGAGCTCAAGGATTCATCAAAGACATACACTAGAGTATCTAGAGCAGCACTAGTCAAATTAGCTCCCCTTGCCTGGAAAAATAAAACTATATACAGGCAAACATCTGACTGTTTCTGGAGTTGTCCAACCCAGGTAGGTACCAATGGTAGTGAACTCTGAAACCTCTTCATTAACTCCATACTCCATGCAGTATTCGGCTCTAGCACAGCAGAGCGTTTAAGAGCATGGACTCTGAAGCCACATTGTTTTTGCATCCTGCAGCCAGAGCTTACTGGCCACCTGATTTTGGTCCAGTTATCTAAACGTTCTGTTCCTTCATTTCTTCATCTGTCAAGAAGGGATGATAACAGTACTTTCCTCATAGAGATTTTAGGAAGACTAAATGAACCAATATACACAAAGCATGGAGAATATTTCCCAGCATGTAGCAAAAGTTTAAAAAATCGTAATACTACTGGGGTGCCTGGGTGGCTCAGTCGGTTAAGTGTCTGACTTCGGCTCAGGCCATGATCTCACAGCTTGTGGGCTCGAGCCCCACACTGGGCTCTGTGCTGACAGCTTAGAGCCTGGAGCCTGCTTCAGACTCTGTCTCCATCTCTCTCTGTGCCTCCCCCCTCCCCTGCCCACTTATGTTCTTTCTCTCTCTCTCAAAATATAATCAAATATTAAAAAGATTAAAAAAATTCTTAATACTATTTATTAAACCTCTTTCATATGTTCTAGTGCTCTAATATGGAATTAGAACTCACGCAACTACAAAAATATACAATTGGGTTAGAATCAATGAGGCACCAAAATTCATGAACTCACCAAGGATTGATAAAATATAACTTAAGTGGTAGAGAGGATAAAGATTGAGTTCAAACTGCTTTAATTATTTTCTGGCAATTCAATGGTTTCTCTAACACTGTTATTTGTGGCTTTTGTTTTGTTTTGGGAGGAGGAGGAGGCTTTATGCCCATAACTCACAATAGTATGTTTTAATTGTGGTGTTTTTAAGGGTAGCGTGGATGTCTGGATCATCTCTATATTCTCCATGAAGCCTAGTAGATACAGTAGGCACTAAATGAATGTTCGTTCAAATAAAGGGGACGAGTTTTCATTGATGGTGTACTTGTGTCTGTTTAATTAGAAACCAACCAGGGTCATTGTTTTGCTATGTTTTGTTTTCAGTTTGACTGAAGAACAGACAGAAATATTTAACTTGAGGTATAAAAAGAGGAATTACTTTCCGTTAGAAAACAGCTTGTTCTGAAATTACCAAGGAGTGAAGCATCTTTCTTTAAAAACAAAACACGGGTATCCAAATAAACATTTTCTAAATTGTCCCTAAATTAGTTATATTATCCTATGTAAGTAATTTCTGCATTACACTAGAGTTCAGCATTTAATGACATGAGAGACCCAGATGAATCAAAAAGGGATCAATACCAGAATTTTAAATGGTCAAATTGAAAGAGAAAAGAAATGCTAGTTAATTGGAACATAATGAAAAATTCCAAAATGATGATGATCACTTCAGACCATCAACCCAACACAGCTTTAATTTACAGTTATTTTACTTTATAGAGAGAAAAATTAAACATTTTAACTTTAAATTTTTTCAATTTTTAAAAATAAAATTTTAATAATAAATACAAAATTAATTTTGATTTAAAAACAGTTTTTAAAGTCATCTATAACAATACCAGTCTGGTTGGATTCCTGGCTCCTGGGTTTTAAAATAATTTAATAAATCATTTCTTGGCATTGATACTGACTGACCATCCATCATGCATTAGATATGCTGTCTCATTTAGACCTCACTCCATTTTACCCATTAGACAACAGGCTCAGTGAAGTTAAATCACATACCCAAAGTCACAGAGTTCATAACAGTGGAACTTGGGTCTGACTCCAGGTTTCTACACAATCTCTCACTTTTCCCAAATATATGTACATTTCTCAGAACAGCTAGATTTTTTTTTTTTACCGTCCAGTCACCCAGAATGAAGAAACTTTTAGAACAGTGATAAAACAACAAACACATGTTTATTGTTTTTGTCTGTTTTTCAGTTTTCTCCTCTGTGATGCATAAATCATTTTAATCACTTTGAAGTTCCCATCTTCAGTGCCCTAGAAAGAGACCGTTTTGTTGGATCGCATACATGTTTGCACTGACAACTTTTTCCTATCTTGATAAGAGACGTGGTTGACGGATAGAGCTTGCTCTCAGTCATTTGTTGTTGCTGATTTAAATTGTTTTCATTATTCATGCTTGACGTGGCATTTTCTTTAATTCTCACAGCAAAAACGATTCTCCTAATCAGTTTCAGTTATGCAAATTTTGTTGTCTATTGAGTAACCTCTCCATGATCTTTCATTTTTCACAACGGCAGAGCACTGAGGTGAAAACAGCTTTTTGTGTCTTGTGAAAGACTGGATGCTTGGTCTTGGGGCAGATGGCCAAAGCTTCCCATGGAGAAGCCAAGATCTGAAAGGGGAAACCTGGGTTTGGGGGATTTTGATAGTCACCAATAACCACCCAAATGCTGGCGAAAGTTTCACCTTGCAGTTATGCAGAAACTTCACTCATGTTAAACTCAGTTCTTAGACTGGATACACATGCTGGAATCATTCTTGCAAATTTTTCCCAAGGTCCAAATGGTTTAGTGATTTCATGTCAACAGAAACATATTTCATGTCTATAGCACCATAAACAATGTGTTGATTTGTTCTACTCATTTTTTAAAATATTAGTATCACATGGATCCAAACCCACAGTCAGAGCCCATAAAAAAACTGATCATGCTTTTCCATAGTCCAGGCCGTACTGGGAGTGAAACCAGTGAAAAATGGGGGAAAGGTAAATGAAAGAAAATAATCAGTACAGTTGGGTTAAAATTCAGATTGAAAACCCAGGGGCGGTTAAATTCAGTTGTTTAACCTCCCTCATCTCTGATGTTTGTATTTGGTCTTACACATTAAGGAGAGTTATCATTTCCTTACAAGTAGTACTTGAAAGTTCCTAGAAGGCAAATAATTGAGCTCAGATTTTCAAAATCATAATTTACTTGGAATAGGTAATCTGTTTACATGATTCAAAAGTCAAAAGGTCCTACCAGTAAGATTCTCTCACTAGGAACCCACTATTCCACTCCAAAAGCAACCAGTCTTAGTGGCTTCTTATGCATTCTTTCAGATATACATTTTTTTGCAATTTATAAGCAAATATGTATCTACATTTTTTCCTTTCAAAAAATACAAAAGTTTTATCTGCAAGGATACGTAGGGTACATAATAAGCAAACTAAGTGTACACAGTATACACACTAAGTATCTAGTGAACAAGGTGCTCATAGTGTACAAAATATAACGTACAAAGTGAGCATGTACCTTCGATACCTTCTTTTTTCAATTTAACAACAACTACATCTCAGATATCTGTTTCGTATCAGTACAGAAAGAACTTCCTTATCTGTTTATGTGGCTGTCTAGTATTCTCTTGTTTGGATATGACACCCCATTCACTTAACCAGTTCCCAAATGATGAACATTTGGGTTATTTCCATTTGGGTTATTTCCAGTGTTTTGCTCTCACAAACAAAGTTGAAATCATTGCAGCTCTAAAACCCTTTTTAAAATCAAAATTAATTTCACATTTATTTATTCACATATCCTTCACAATAAGGATACGTGAATATCCTGACCCATATCATTTTTCACATATGAGACTAGATCTGTAGGGTAAATTTCTGTAAGTGGAATTCCTGGGTCATTTATCGTTTTGATAGATATTGCCAAATTATCCTTTTCAGAGGTTGTAGCAATTTACATTCCCACTAAAATGTAAGGATTCACAGATTTTCTTCCATTGTTAAATTCATCAGGGGGTGGGGGGAGAGGCAGCAGCTGCCCACACTGCTATGGCCTAAATATTTGTGTCCCCTCAAATTCACATGTTGATATCCTAACCCCCCAAAGATGATGGTGTCAAGGTGATGAGGCCTTTGGAGGGCTCCTAGGTTATCAGGGTGAAGCTCTCATGAGTGGGATTAGTGTTCCTACAAAGGAGACCCCACAGAGATCCTCTGTCCCTTCCACCATGTTAAGATACCACTAGAAGGTGACAGGTACAAGCCAGGAGGAGGATCCTGACCAGAGGACAACCATGCTGGCATCTTGACCTTGGACTTCACGGTCTCCAGAAAGGTCAGAAATAAATGTGTTGTTTATAAGCCAGCTGCTCTGTGGTTTTTGTTATAGCAGCCTGAATGGACTGGAAAGACACACCATCAGAGGCAGGCGTCTTCTCCTTTCTCCAGGGTCCAAGTTGAATCTGGCCTCATTGGTGAAAGCTTCCTGGCACCTATGGTTTCCTCATATTCTCTAACATTTGAATTATGACTTAATTCTTCTTGAATTTATGTATCATGTCTTCAGTTAGACTGTGAGTTCCTTGAGAGCATCCACCACATTTCACATCTTTGGTTGTTTGTGATGCCTTGTGAATGCCTGGCCTAGAGAAGTTGGCCAGTGAGTAATTGTGACCCACGGAGATGTTTGTAATGGAACTGTGAAAAAATGTGAGTGGAATTTCAAGTATTAAAGCGGCACTTTCAGGGCGCCTGGGTGGCTCAGTAGGTTAAGCGTCTGACTTTGGCTCGGGTCATGATCTTGCGGTTCCTGAGTTTGAGCCCCACATCGGGCTCTGGGCTGACAGAACAGAGCCTGGAGCCTGCTTCAGATTCTGTGTCTCTCTCTCTGCCCCTCTCCCACTCTCTCTCTCTCTTTCTCAAAAATAAGTAACAGTAAAAAATTTTAAATCAACCCTTAGGCTACAAAGAGGGAGAACAGAAGTAGAGGGAAATATATGAAGCAAAATCAGATTAACATGCTGACATTCGCCACAATCCTGACACAAAGCCTTCTTCTGGTAAACCCATTTACTTCTTGAGAATTTTCCTTCCCCAAAATGGAGGCCCTGGAACACTGTCCTAACTCGGTTTCACCACCACTGTAGTCATCCCCAGGAGTCTCAAAGCACTGAATCTTTGAGCCTGTGATCCTTCTGCTGGTCTCCAGCCTGGAGATTCACCTCCCTTTGCCTCCTCTCGAACCAGGATGTGGCTGTTTATTGTTTTGGGTGTAGCCTTGAAGTGGGTGTCCCTTCCTAAGTGCCTCGGGTCTTCACATTTCATCTCCTCTCCTGATCTGGATCATCCCCTGGTTTGCCATCTGGCCTGAAAGGCTCTACTGAGGGGTTGAGTCTTGAGGCCTGCCTGAGATTTCACTCCACACCACAGACTGCTCCCCATCTCCCCAGCCTTGACTCTCATTTTCTGCAAGAGACCTAGAGAGATCACACTGGCTGGAGGGAGGAGGTTGGGGATCTGTGTTTACTAGTTTTCTTCAATGGAGACAGATATTCTGAACTTCCTATCCATTCAATTCCTTCTATACCACAGAATCTGCAATCAGATCATAAATTGATGAAAAACAGAGCTAACGTATGGTAACTTCACAATTAAGAAACCAAGAAGTGTAGGGGTGCCTGGGTGGTTCAATGGGTTAAGCATCTCTATTATTTTGAGAGAGAGAGAGAGAGAGAGAGAGAGAGAGAGAGAGCAGGGGAGGGGTAGACAGAGAGGGAGAGAGAGAATACCAAGCAGGCTCCACGCTGTCAGCACAGAGCGTGATGTGAGGCTCAATCCCACAAACCATGAGATCATGAGCTGAGCTCAAATCAAGAGTCAGGTGCTTAACCAACTGAGCCACCAGGCACCCCAAGCATCTGACTCTTGATCTTGGCTCAGGTCATGATCTCACGGTTCCTGAGTTCAAGCCCTGCATCAGGCTCCACGCTGACAGTGAGGGGCCTGCTTGGGATTCTCTCTCTCGCCCCTCCCCCACTTGCACACTTGCACGCATGCACACGTGCACACTCGCTCTCTCTCAACAAATAAACTTAAATTAGAAAAAAAGAAACCAAAAAATGTATGTTTCAGCCAATTTGGCCACTTACTCTCTATTCGAAATTATGTCATAGTAGACTTATATACATTACTTTTAAATGACCACTTTATATTTTCTATTTCTATTGAGGGAAAAGACATAACCAAATAATCAGCAAGAATTACAATAAAAACTATTGATTGGTATATCTCAACACCAGCCCATGGCATTAGATGAGCTAATATAATCCCAGTGTCTAGCCTGAAGTACATGCCCAATAAATGGTAATTATCGTGACTATTAATGATAAAACTTCACCACTAACGATTCTTTCAGTTTCCTCAAACTTTAATTTTTTTAAATATAAATAATTCTGAAAATATTTAAATTATAATAAAGGTAAATTGGTTTACTAATTTCCTTGAAACTCTAGGGGCCTGGAGCAGAGAAAAATTATAAAATTGGAATATATCTGTCTTCACAAATTTGGCCAGGGATGGCAACTGTGCAAAAGTTAACTTTTAATTCTAACTTTTAAAATAGTAATAATCTAAGTTTTCTAATTTATTTATTTATTTATTTAATATTTAGATAAAAATATTTTTCTTTGGGGCGCCTGGGTGGCTCAGTCGGTTAAGTGTCCGACTTTGGCTCAGGTCATGATTTCGCAGTTCGTGGGCTCAAGCCCTGCATCAGGCTTTGTGCTGCTTCGGATTCTCTCTCCATCTCTCTCTGCCCCTCCCGTGCTCATGCTCTTTCTCTCACTCTCTCTCGAATACAAATGAACATTAAAATATATATATATATACACACATATATATATGTGTGTATGTATACACACACACACACACACACACACACATATATATATTTATATGAGACTGAAGTAAAACTTTGATGAAAACCTATGACCCATTTTTGGGCTTCTTCTCTTATAATGTGGGCCCTTCCAAAATTCTAGCCAGAACCATGGTCACCACAGTCAGCCAGGAAGACTGGGGGGATATCCCAAAGTCCAACACCCATTTTTATCACTTTGACTGCCAAGCAGCTGGCATAAACATCATTATTTCTACATGCCATCATCATTTCTACAAGGATACTGATATTCTTTAAAACCATCTAGAATCTAACATAGATTCTTAGAAATAGCTATCATCATCTTTTGACAGTGACTGATTCAGAGAAATATTCCCAAGTCTCTGAAGTGAGCTTGATGACTCAGTGATTCAGAGTCCCACACTTCTTTGAAAGGTAAGTGTTGTCCTGCTTGTTTTAAAACTACAAACCTTTTGGGGGCTCTGAGTGGCTCAGTTGGTTAAGCGTCTGACTCTTGGTTTCTGCTCATGTCACGATCTCAAGGTTTCGTGAGTTTGAGCCCCATGTCGGGCTCTGCGCTAACAGTGTGGAGCCTGCTTGGGATTCTGTCTTTCTCCCTTTCTCTGCGCCCCCACTACCCCTCCCCCCACCGCTCACGTGGTCTCTGTCTCTCTCAAAATAAATACATAAACTTAAAACAATAATAAAAAATAAAATAAAACCACAAATCTTTTTAGGGCCCCATCCTAGATCAGGCTTTAATCCTCTACTTGACTTTGCACTAAGATGTCTCACTTCCTTTTCAGAATGTAAAGACTGGAATACATCCAGCTTTACAGGCATTGGTGTGTATGTCCACGCTTACTGTTCTGAGAAGCAGACTCTCTGAGAGGAAATCCCCTTCAGTTTCCTTATAGCTGTTTTTTTTTTTTTTTTTTTTTTTAAGAGAGAGAGAGTGAGCACAAGCAGGGGAGGGGCAGAGAGAAGGACAGAATCCCAAGCAGGCTCTGTGCCAGTAGCGCAGAGCCTGATGCTGGGTTTGAACTCACAAACCTTGAGATCATGACCTGAGCCGAGATCAAGAGTCGAGTCAGACGCTTGACCCGCTAGGCCACCCAGGCGCCCCTCCTCACAGTTGTCTTGAGGACCGCTCCCATGCTCTCATCCTCCCTCCTTCCCTCAGATCCTCAATTTGTATGACACAATTTTGACTCTCTTCTTGGTACTGTCCTAAAAGGAAGCCATCAAGTAAGAGAGGATGCAAACTTTCAATACATCCTTTTAAAACAATCTTTTGATAGATTGCATCACAGAGAACTCAAGAGTATGCTGCATAAATGGCAGCTATGAACAAAATAACGAGGAAGGTAGCTGCAGATATTCTAAGCAACTGTTCCCGCCGGAATATTAAACTGGGCATGGTTTTATAAAACCTAGAAAACAAGAAAATGGACATGCTGGTACACCGAGGAACAAAATAAATATTTTATTAAATTAATGCAGGTGTAAACAATGACAGTTAAAACGCAGAACTAAGTATCATCTCGGACTATGTCTTTTACAGTGAAACACAAGACAAAGATGTAAAGTGCCTTACAAATCCAACACGACAAGAAGGCACTGACATTTAGGAATGGAGTGAATGGACGGTCCTCCGGCTCAGCCAGAGCCCTCTCTTGTACTTCACACAGAGGATATGGTCACGCAAACAATGGATGCCGTATAGATGAACATGTACAAAAAGAAGGAGTTCTGTTCTGTTGGCGGTTCTGTTTCTTCAGCCTTGACATGTGGCAAAGCAAAGGTGTTGCTTGTCGATAACCCAGGTACATGGCCGAGACAGAAGGAATATGCTGGGGCCTCCCGAGACAGCGTGTAAATTCAAAGTCTTTGAAAAGCAACAGCTTAGATCTGTGTAGTGATGAGAACTGGTAGGACTCAAGGGTTCAGGCACAGCTCAGGTCGGGGTCAAAGTACACTACTGGAATTTCAAAAAAAACAAAACCAAAAAAAAAAAAAAAACCCCAAAAACCAAAACCAAAACACAACAAAACCCACCCATGTAATTTTGCAACTGTAATATCAAAGTCTAGTTTATACTCAAGAGAAAACAGATAGGAAAAAACAAGTTCCACACATGATTCAGTCATATGGAATTAGTATTAGAGTCAGCCTTTAGGACCCAGGGTACCCAGGAGAACCCAAGGGTTTCACTTTGAGAAACACAACATAAACCAAATCCAAACTCAGTCACAGAGCAAGCACTCAACAAATGCTGGTTGTCTAAATGTGGATGAAGTAATATTTGGGATGTACTAAGTCTCATAAAAGATACTAACAAGCTACGGAAGAGACAATCTAGAAACAAAGAAGACATGGCACCCGGCCTCTGGGAACCTCACGTGTGCTCCAGCAGCTACATGAGAAAGAATACATTAAATAAAAATAGCAAAGTGCACAGCAGGTGAATAGTGTGTTACCACTTATGTGAACAAGAGGAAGAAATAAAAGATACATTTTTATACATATTTCTACATATATCCATAGATGATGTTTAGGAGCCTACATAAATAAAAAGCAGGGATGGTTGCTTCTCCAAAAGGAAACTGGACGGCGAGAATGAAATGGAGACTTTTTAATGTCTTTTCTTAGGTCTTCTGAATTCTGAATCATGGAAAGATATGAATTCAAAATTCGACAGCACTTAAATAAAAGAAAGACAGATCTGCTAAATAATACCAACACGATCCACATCAGCATCAGACCGCAGGGCAGAGGTAAGTAAATCAGAGGTAAATACAATGATAGAAAAGGAATTCAAGAGTTATTTTCCACAATCTTTAAAAAATACTGACTTCTCCTCACAAACTAAAATCACCTGGATTATGAAAACGTATTTTCACCTTCTGAGGGACACGCTGACTGGCGTCCCTCCTGGCAGCTCTTCCAGACTCTCCACACCATCACCGTCCTCCAAGACCTTACACTATGACACTGCACGAAGTCATAATCATCTATTTTCTGATCGACATCCCCTTGACGCCATGAGCCCCTTGAGGAGACGTACTTGGTCCTCTTCAGTCACGGCCTGGCAGAGTGCTTGGCATGCAAGAGCACTTCCTAACTGTCTCTGCTGAATGAATGAATTTCTTAAAGCAAAACACAGCTCTAAACTGTATTCTAAAAGGACAGTGGGTGACAGTGGTGGAAATCTGAGGTGTGCTATTTACTGGCTCTGGCAAGTTACTTAACTCTCCGCTCCCTCCACTATGAAATGGGCAGAACAACTGTGCTTACCACAACATAGCTGTCACAGGCATTACACGAGATTAGGTGTGAGGAGGCCACAGGGCTGTAACGCTGAGAGGTAAGATGGGACAGATACTGCAGTAACATACCTCACCCCAAGGTGTGAGAGTAAGATTATTCAAGTCAAGATTTGACAACTTTCAAGTCAAAGTACCGGTGGGCTAAATAAGGTAATATCCTATACAAACCAATAGTCCGTTCTCTGTGCTTCCTCCGTGCTGGTAGCTGTGGTGGACACTGAGCACCTTATAAATACTACACATCTGGGGGTGCCTGGGTGGCTCAGTCAGTTAAGCGTCCGACTTTGGCTCAGGTCATGATCTTACTGTTCATGAGTTCTGGCCCCATGTCAGGCTCTGTGCTGACAGCTCAGAGCCTGGAGCCTGCTTCGCATTCTGTGTCTCCCTCTCTCTTTGCCCCCACCTCCCCCACTCATATGCTGTCTCTGTCTCTCTCAAAAATAAATAAACATTAAAATTTTTTTTAAAAAATACGACACATCTTATCAAACACACACAAGTCACTAAGCAGTAAGTTTAGTTTCACGGCAAATTTTTAACTTCCACTCAAGTATGTCTTCAAAAGAAATCACTCACAAGCACACTCATGTGACAAGACTCCACACACTCTAAATAAATAGAAATAACGTACTTAAATATCATTGCAACACTGGGACTCTCAATCACGCAGATGACAAATAGAGATGCTGGTGAAGCCAATGGGCACTTCTGCAGGAACTGACCATTAAATCAGGGAATCTCAACTTGTTTTCCCAGGATGAGCGATGGACAATTTGGAAGTGTCCTCTCTCTCTTTCTCAGGTGCCCGTGAGTCTCCCAGTTGTTCTGAAGCCCCAGGGTTTCCTTGCAGGCGACCCCTTCTTACTCCTTGCTTTGTTCTCCTCTTTTCTTCCGGCTTCTACTTTTCAGGGCTTGGGCCTCTTACGTCCGACGTCATCTGCAGCTCGCCTGGCCCACCACATTCCTATGGTCATGCTCAGCCCTGATGAGCCCAAGACACAGGCTGAGAATCCCTGCTTTAAGATCAGGAGTTTCAATGCTGGATTACGTCTCCTCAAATTGTAGATCTGGAGAGTGATCATGAGAAACGTAACTTGAGTTTGCTAGATGATAAAATAAATTTGCAGTAAGAGAGAGAGGCAGATTATGTTTAATGTCCTGTTACCTCTGCAATATAAAGGATGACCAACCATCTGGTTTACCTAGGTTTGTTCTGGTTTTGAAACAGAGCCCCATCTCCTGAAAAACCCCTTAATTCTGGGCAAGTTGAGAGAGAAAGCTGTTCACCCTAAGATGCTCCAAACAACATTCACTATTTAGTTTTACAAAACAATTGCGTGGGATGGACCACATGAGACCAGCCTGAGCTTGTCCAACCTACTTAGATTCCTTTAAACTTGGGCTGGTCATGAAGTTTGTTTTCTAACTGCATTAGAAAGAATTAGAAGGGCTCTTGGGTGGCTTGTCAGTTAAATGTCCAACTTTGGCTCAGGTCATGATCTCATGGTTCGTGGGTTCGAGCCCCACGTCAGGCTCTGGGCTGACAGCTCAGACCCTGGAGCCTGCTTCAGAGTCTGTGTCTCCCTCTCTCTGTCCCTCCCCCACTCTGTCTCTCTGTCTCTGTCTCTCTCTCTCTCTCAAAAATAAACATTAAAAAAATTTTTTAAGAAAGAATTAGAAATCTTACTTTCTTCTTAGTTCAGGGGTGCTTGGGTGGTTCAGTTGGTTAAGCATCAAACTCTTGATTTTGGCTCAGGTCATGATCTCATGCTTCATGAGCTTGAGCCTGGGCTCTGTGCTGACAATGCAGAGCCTGCTAGGATTCTCTCTCTCTCTCTCTCTCTCTCTCTCAAAATAAACAAATAAACTTAAAAAAAATAAACCTTTCTTCTTAATCAGCTGGGTGAGGTCTTTCTCACCTTTTATCAAAGCAGACATTTGTGGTGAAATGAATTTTAGTGGATAGGTTAAGAGTGAGGATCTACGGTGAGGCTAGTGGGCTCCAAAGCCTGATTTTTCTCAGGCATGTGCCCTTGGGCAATTTACATCATCTTCTTCACCCTATATTTTCTCTACTGTAAAATGAGGACTACTTCAGTATTATCTCTTTGATTTTGTGGGAGAGAGATTAAATGAGGAACTGCCTATGAAGGAGTTAACACAGTGACTGCTACTCCAGTTCTCTCTCTCCCTCTCTCTCTCTGAATCATCTATCCATCTGTCATCCATCCACGTAACTCAACTTGGTCCCCTTTTGCAAGGAGGTGTTAGGATCCGGAGCAATAAAAACTTAGAGAGAGGTTGCCTCGTCCTGCCATCCCCGAAGCTGCTGACCAGTGTACCTTCCAGGGCCATTCCTCAGTCTCCTGCAGACAGCAAGGGCAGGTCCCTCACAGATGTGAGGTGAGGAGGAGCCAGCCACTCTAACAGCCAGCACTTTTTAAAGTGAGGGGACACTATGGCTGATGGCTTTCTTCTTATTAACTTTTTGTTCCTTTTTCTTTCAGCTTCCGAACCCCTGCTAATATTCTTACCATTTTGTTTCTTTGAGTTCATATCTGCGGTGTCACATTTTTCCACATCCATCATTCGCACCTCAAAAAACACTTCAAAAAAAGAAAACAACAAATCTTATTTATTCCCACATAACATAACTCTACATCTCTATATCCTATATAACATATCTCTACAGTGACTCAAGTTTAAATTCAAGGTTCTTAGTAAACATTTTTAATCCCTAGGAAATCTGGTAGGTTCCAAATTTATTCCATGGGTTCCAACCCCTGAGGTCAATTCAACAGTTTAGGGCATATGCTTTTGCTCCTAGATTTTCTTTCTTTCTTTTTCTTTTTTAAGTTTATTTATTTATTTATTTTTTGTCATCTCTACACCCAGTTTGAGGCTCAAACTCACAGCACTGAGATCAAGAGTCATATGCTCTTCTGATTGAGCCAGGCAGGTACCCTGCTCCCAGATTTTCCTTAGGAGTATACACTTTTATTCTTCATTCTTCCCTTAGAGATGGACCATATTCTAAGGTACTTTATCATACATTAGTTTGCTAGCCATTTCTAATGCCAACAAATACTTTTTCATGGGGAAATATTCAAAATGTGAGTTGGCAATAGTCACTTCCTTGGACAAATCAACTCTATTTCAGAATCATCATATCATTGAAACTTCATCCTTACATTCTGGCTCATTGTCTCAGTTCTGTTAAATGCATATTCTTTAGAAACAGCTGACCTCCACTCAGTTACACCATTTTCCCATATCCACTCACCCTCCTAAGGGGTTGTGGGGAATTTCTCAACCACCATTGGAATTCCCTTCCATCTTCCACTTCCCTATTTGACCTCAGATAATTCTACACACAGATCATCTTTGGATCCCCTGGTATACTTCTCAAAGCACTGGGGAAATATCTACTTCGAAATGTCTTAAAATGGGAGGAAATTATTTGAATAGACTCAATTTCCTGGATTTTAATTGTTCCCATGGGCAAATAGAGATATAAACACATGCAAATTATTTTGAAAACTATATAGCACACTCAGCCAGAAATCGTATGAGATACTCTATGGTAAAAGTATCAGAGCTCTACAGATAAAACTATTTTTATTCCTCAGGGCGCCCAGAAACCAGCTCAATACAGCAGTACAACTAATGCAAGATTTAAATTCAACCGAAACCGACAGGTATTTTAGCTTTTCCTCTCCTACTCTAAGTCTGTGGTTATTTGCATGATGGAAAGAAATTGTATGATGTGTGGTCTTCTTCTCCCTCTGTGTATACCCATTCTCCTGCCTCTCACCCCCAGACATATGCTCTTCACCCAGCAATCCTGCTCAGCCTCACTGCCATCTCTGTTCAACAGTGGAATGCCTTTGTGCCACCTTGCAAAGGCAAATCAGGTTTCCCTGCAGCCGTGATCAACGGTCAGCCCCTTGGAAATGCTACTACAAGTGTTCACTGCCCTGCCCCCCACGCAAGCAATGGTGCACAACAGTGAAATGAGCAAGACTGGAGTAGGGGATGATGTACAATTTCACACACTAGCATAGCTAAAACCTACTTTGCATAATGAAAGTTGGCCTTAAACGTGAATGCTAATAGGAAGGCAGCACTTCATAAATCAATGTTCCCTAGTGGGGCCACCGCTAACATTTTGGGCGGGAGGGCTCCCTGCTACATGGGACTGTCCTGCACGTTACACAAGACTTGGCATCCGTGGCTCTGCCTGGAAAAGCCACTGTAACAACAAGAGCACCCCCAGACTCTTCCCCATATGCCCAGTGGACACCACTGCAATAAAGGAAATACCTTTTTTTTTTTTCAGACAGAAAGTGACAGCCAGGACCACGACAAGAAACAACAGGATGGCTCCCAGAATCATGAAGTGAGTCCTCCTATTTGCTGGAACCAGACGCAGTTCTGAAAAACAAAAGAAAAAAAGAAACTAAAGATAAAATTTTGATGGGAAGGGGTTGAGAGAATAATTATCCTTGAAGTTTGATTCAGGTTAGCTTGACGTTGCCAAAAGTTCCTGGCCGCCGAGGGGCTGGAACAGCAAGATGCCCTCGATATGAAAATGGGAACAGCACGGAAAAGAGGAAGAAGCCCAGGCTTTGGATAGATGGACATGGAGTTCAGTTCTGCCGCCACTCCCTAGCTTTGAGGTCTCAGGCAAATCCTTTAACCTGCCCACAAAATGGAATGATAATAAATTTATCGCAAGGCTAGCGTTTGTGAAGTGCTCACCACAGCAGCTCAGTACTACATGGAAGCCTCGTTATTCTCCTTGCATTCTTTAATGCAGAAGCCAGTGGCTTACTGTACATGGTGGAGATGGGACATGAAGGCCAACTGGCCCTGGCAGAGAGCTCCTGATGGGGCCACCACTACAGGCCATTGCGTGCTACCTTTTATTCCTCAGTTTGAACATCTCGGGCCATCCAATCATTGGCACTTCTCACCAATCTGCCTGGGGTTCTGTACAGGAAGAAAAGGGGTCCCCCTGGCACGTGATGCTCCCACCTCCTAACCATTAGTCATGATCCCTGAGTGCCTAGTTCAAACTTTAAAAATCACATAGTGGTCAACGTCTCTCTAGTAGCTTACAGTTTACAAAGCCTGTTTATATCTATTTTATTTTGATCTCAAAGTAAGTTGAATTAGGCATGCAAGATATTAAAAAAAATCCCAGGTTATAGATGAGGAAACAGACACAGCAATTAGGCAAGTCACTCTAAGTCTTCCCACAAATTAACTGTCATAACAACTTTTAAATGGCAGGAGCCCATGAGTGCAGTCCCTACCAAAGTGACTCATACTCCAGTAAGAGCATCTCTTTAAGTTTCTAAACTCTTTTTGCTCTTTTCATTCATAGGACCAATCCGGTATTAATTACCTTTGTCTACTGTTTGACCTTTCCACCCAATTTCTTAGTTGTTTTTTCAAGTTTATTTATTTACCTTGAAAGAGAGAGAGAGAGAGCAAGCTGGGGAGGGGGAGAGAGAGGGAGAGAGAATCCCAGAAAGCTCCACAATGTCAGTGCAGAGCCCAACGTGGGGCTCAAACTCACAAACCGTGAGGTCATGACTTGAGCCGAAACCAAGAGTTGGACGCTTAACAGACTGAGCCACCCAGGTGCCCCTCTTAGTTGTTTTTTTCTTAAGTAGCTAAAGCTTTACTGGCAACATCTAGTGGAAGAGGGGGCGTTGAGAAGTGCTTCTCATAACACCTCTGGGGTTATGTTAACGTCATGCTCTCCTGACTCTCTCTAAAGGTCTGAGCCTCTCACCAGACTCCATAGCCCACCTTATCCACTTCTGTAGGGTAGTAAGGAAAATAGCTGAGTCTGTGCAGACAAGAGTCTCAAATCCCTTTCACACACTATAGCTCATTTATCCCTATGCTAATCTTGCCTGACAGGTTATAACTGTAGAGAGAATGTGATGCACACAGAAATTGAGTCCCTCATGTCTTACATGCTCAGCAGACTGCTTTGAGTTTAAATCTCATAAACTGTATCTGGCGTTCAGGAGCACATGGGGAGAAATGACCTGTACCATTTAGAATAGAAGGGAAAAGTACATTCCATTTGCTTGCTACCAGAGAAACCCTGGAAAGAAAGGAGCAGCTCTGATGTGCTCAGATCTGGACTCCTGAAACCCGGCCTGGGTTGAGTCTTTCTTTCAGATACTCCCCCAGATCCCACAGCCACAAAAGCATTTCCTACACGGAATGGGGTTGCCTTATCTGTTTCTAAACTTTTCCTTTTCCTGGAGAGCCTGAACGGTGTCTTACTCTTCTATGAGCCCCTGATACCTGGCACATAGGGCATGTTCAATAAATATTTGCTGAATGCTTATTAAATAGCAATATGACTCAGATAAGTGGAGGTGAGGAAGCATTTTGTAAATACAGTGTGATACCCGCATTCATCTATTTAACACATGAATGTCTACAGTGAACAGGCACCATGCTAGAGGCCAGGGGACAGCAGTAGGCACATTTTAGTTGAGACATTCTGAATATTACCTGGGATGATCAACTCAGCAGTACTGTTTCCCTCAGGACTTGATCTTTGAAGAAAAGTGCAGTAGAAAATTGCGTTAGCTGTGGCGTTGATTCTCAGCATGCTGGTCACGTTGAAAAGCTTCGTCTCCATGTTGGAATTAGTGATGGTGGTTTGGCCACTTAGGACTTGATGGTCACTGTCTGTCCAGAGGACTTCGGCGGTGGGGTAACCCTCAGCCTGACACATTAGTTCATGTTCAGAGGTGACAGGATCCACAGAAATTCTTTGGTTGATTCTGCGGTATGGGGCTAGGTCATGAGCAAAAAGAAGGCAGGGCTTTCATTTAGAACAAAACTAGGTGTGTGGCTTGGCTAGTTCTCAGAGAAATAAGCTTAATGTTCAGATGTCTCAGCAGTGGGGAACCCCTGTTAGTTCTGCTTCAACTCTTTAATTTTTTTTAACGTTTGTTTACTTTTGAGAGAGAGACAGAGAAACAGAGTATGAGTGGGGGAGGGGTAGAGAGAGAGGGAGACAGAATCTGAAGCAGGCTCCAGAATCTGAGCTGTCAGCACAGAGCCCGATGCAGGGTTTGAACCCAAGACCTGTGAGATCATGACCTGAGCCGAAGCTGGATGCTTAACATACTGAGCCACCCAGGTGCTTCAACTCTTCTATTCACAGTTGGGCTAAATTTGAACTTAAAGGAACAACTACCTTGCCATAAAAATCATATTGCTATTTTATTTGGGCTCCAAGTAAATGTACAGATTAAAGAGAAATCTCCTCCTGAAACCAAGTCTTTCTATCCAAATATAGAATATGTCTGTCCATTTACTCAAGTCTTTGTATGTTTCTCAGTAAAGCTTTATAGTTTTTACATAGGGCCTACCCATTTCTTCTTAAATTTATTCCTGGTTATTTTCTTTTGTTGCTATAAAGCTACTTCTTCATAACGTGAACCTCTTCAGCTGGCCAGCACGGTTTTCTTAGACTTTATTTAATAAATAGAATATCTGATTTTCATGTGCCATTCACTTTTTTTTAAATATTTTTTTTCTAAACATAATTTATTATCAAGTTAGCTAACATACAGTGTACACAGTGTGTTCTTGGCTTCGGGAATAGATTCCCAGGATTCATCACTTACACATAACACCCAGTGCTCATCCCAACAAGTGCCCACCTCCATGCCCATCACCCATTTTCCCCTCCCCTCTCAACTCTCATTTTGTTCCCTGTATTTAAGAGTCTCTTATGGTTTGCTTCCCTCTCTGTTTGAAACTATTTTTCCCCTTCCCTTCTCCCACGGTCCTCTATTAAGTTTCTCAAATTCCACATATGAGTGAAAACATGATATCTGTCTTCCGCTGCCTGATTGATTTCACTTAGCATAATGCTCACTTTTTCAACTGGAAGTCAATGATCAGAAATTAGGTATGAAAAGAGTATGACATTATAAAAACTGCTATGAGTTCCTATAAAATTTAAATTTATTTTTTTATTTTAAAGTAGTTTCAGATTTACAGAAAGAGGGGAAAGATAGTGCACTCCGGAGTCCCTACAGACCCATCGCCAGTTCCCCCACTGCCGACATTTTACAGTACATCTGTCATGACTAGGGAGCCAATGTTAGTACATTACTATTAACTAAACTTCACACTTTGTCCCATTTAACTAGTTTTTCTCTAAGGTCCTTTTTCTATTCTAGGATCTCATCCAGAATTCCATATCGTGGTACTTACTTTTTTGAACATTTTTATGTTATATTTTATTTTATTTTTAAAGTCTGGGGGAGGCAGACAGAGACAGAGAGAATGAATGAGAATCCCAGGCAGGCTCTCATTGTCAAAACAGAGCCTGCTGCAGGGCTAAAAGTCATGAACCATTGGATCATGACCTGAGCCGAAACCAAGAGTCCTAAGCCTTAACTGACTGAGCCACCCAGGCTCCATTATACTGGATATCTTAATAAATCATTTAAATAATTACTACACTCAAGAAATAACATTTAAATTTTAGATCACTGATTAAAATTGATTTCATTGGTTTGGGACCCCTTTAGGATTAAGATACCATGTTTGCTGACTATTCTAGTAGATTGTTGAATGCATTTACATCACCTAAGATCTTTATTCATGTTTTCTCATAACAAGCATGGCAACGAGCCACTATTCTGCTAGTATAATCTTTATTTTACTTCTAATACTTCAGTGTAACCACGAGCGGTCCACCCAGAGCCTTAACTCTCCATTCCTTTACCAAAGGCATTACAATGTCTTTATGATACGATATATTCACAGAAATTTAATACAAAACAACCAGACACAAACAAAACTGAAATAATGATGTGATGTTTTTGTGCTCTTAATGAAACTACCAATAGAAACACTAGAAATCAACATAATGACAATTTCAAAACATATAAAGAATGGTTCTCATGAGTACTTGGGTTCTTGACATTTATCTTTTATATGTTCAAGAATTCTTTAAAAAAAAGAAGTCCACTGGGGCATGTGGGTGGCTCAGTTAAGTGTTAAATTCTTGATTTTGGCTTGGGTCATGATCTCAGGGTCATGAGACTGAGCCCCAGGTCAAGGTCTGCACTGGGCATGGTCTACTTAAGATTCCCTCTCTCTCTCTCCCCCCCACCCAGCTCTTGCATGTTCTTTCTTTCAAACTAATCAATCAATCAATCAATCAATCCACTGATCCTCCTGCAATGATATTACCATAACAGGTTCTAGTTCACATAGCACAAAGCTTAATCTCTGGACAATTTCATTTTCAAGAGTAAAAACACAGATGATGGTAAAATTAGGATTAGAGGTAAAATGTTTGCTTTTTTACTCTTCTATTATACTTTTTAATGGAATAATAAAGGAGAATGTCGCTTCATGCTAAGCATATGTATAAATGTGGTATACCTCTAAGGGCCCAATAAATGAGTGCATTGGTTCTACTCATGGTTAGACATCCACTGTATCAGTCTCTAAAGGAAGGCACAGGTATTAGAGGAAGAATATATGAGAACTTCTACTTATACATATTTTTATCATAATAATTAAGAAATAATCTAAGCTTAAAGCTTTGCTAATTGATACTGGGGCTTGCTTCATATGCCACATGAGGATCTTATGGGAAGAGGGGAGTTTTACAACACCAAAGGGAGAATAGTGACTTATTTTGGACTTATTATAGATTTTCAGATTCTCCAATTTTAACTAGACTAACCTGCTTGCAAAATGAACAACTAGTTAAAAGTTTTTCTGCAAAGAAACTGAGGATAGAAGATAATAATTCAAGCACAAACCACAAAGAAGTAGCAGGAATGACACTTTATGAAGTTAAAAGAATAAATGCCTAATTGGATCTGACTAGGTGATGGTTAGAAAAACCTAAAGACTGTAGATAATGCTGCTGTAAACATTGGGGTACACGTGCCCCTTTGAATTAGTATTTTTGTATCCTTTGGGTAAATACCTAGTAGTGCAATTGCTGGAGCATAGGGTAGTTCTATTTTTAACTTTTTGAGGAACCTCCATTCTGTTTCCTACAATAGCCAAATTATGGAAATAGCCCATTTGCCTATCAACTGATAGATGGATAAAGAAAATATGACATATATATATATGTGTGTGTACACACACACAACACACACACACAGGTACACACAACAGAATATTACTCAGCCATAAAAAAGAATGAAATATTGCCATTTTCAATGACATAGATGGAGCTAGAGAGTATTATGCTAAGTGAAACAAGATGGTCAGAGAAAGACAAATACCATATGATTTCACTGGTATGTGGGATTTAAGAAACAAAACAAATGAGCATCAAGAAAAAAAGAGAGAGAGAGAAACCAAGAAACAGACTCTTAACCTACAGAGAACACACTGATGGTTAGCAGAGGGGAGGTGGGTGGAGGGGTGGGTGAAATAGGTGATGGGGATTAAGGAGGCCACTTGTGATGAGCACCTAATATTGTATGTAAGTGCTGAATCACTAAATTGTACACCTGAAACTGAAAACAAAAACTCAAGATTGTCAAGACCATCCACCTTTGTTAACGATGAACTTCACCTCAAAGTATTAGCTAATGATAGTGAACCATCATAATTAGCAAGGCATTAAAAATATGGTTTGTTAAATTTTTATTCCATCCCTTAAAAATTTCTATTTTTGTACCTTTTTTTAATGAGCCCGACGTGGGTCTCGAACCCACGAACCATGAGGTCATGACCTAAACCCAAGTTGGATGCTTAACTGACTGAGCCATCCCAGTGCTCCCTATTTTTGTACATTTATAGAATGCACAATGCATTAGGCTGAACCACACGAAATTAGTGATGTTCAACTTCTTTTACCTTTAAAAAAGTCAATTTCTTATGCTGTATCCTTTATACTAGCACAAGTACATCCTTTATAACTACACACACATACACACACATTAGTGGGGTAGGTCATCAAAAACATTTGCAGACTACTGGTTTACCAGATAGAGTGCACACATGTGCTAATCCAGCGGTCATATCAAGAACAAGAAAAGCTCGTAGTATTTTTGAAGTCAATATACAACTTCATATACACCCTGGAGGGATAAATACAGGGCGTAAAGCCTGGTTGTTAAGGACAGACTTCAGAGCTAGATTATCTGGGTTCAGAACCTGGGTTTACCACATAATAGCTGAACTTGGGTAAATTACTTAATTTCTTTGGACCTCAGTTTCTTTATTCATAAAATGATAGTAACACCATACACGTCATGAATCTAAGACAGCATCTACTGAAAGACACACTTAGATTGCAGAGACAGTCAAATATGAAAACATGCATCTTAGATATGATGGAGGTCCTACTCCATAGAGTCATGTGAGAATTACGTGAGTCAATATAGGCAAAATGCTTAGGACAGGGCCTGGCACATAATAGGTGCTACATAAGTGTCAATTACTGCTATGACAACTACTAGAGCTGCCCCTCCTCTCTTCACTTCTTCCACTTAAGTGTACTCAGGCAGTCTTCTTCAGAAAGTACTGACAATTCCTTATGAACAGACTCGGAAATCAACTTTCATATATTCAAATCTGTTCATGTTTCAAAAACTTCAGCCTTATCCTATTTGAGGAAATACTTCATTCGTTCATTCAATAAATATATTTATGTTTTCATGTTTGTTTGTTTATTTATTTATTTATTTATTTATTTAGAGAAAGAGAGAGAGAGAGAGAGAGAGAGAGAATGAATGAATGTGCCATGCATGCGGGAGCCAGGCAGAGCCAGAGAGAGGAAGAGAGAACCCCAAGCAGGCTCTGTGCTATTAGCGCAGAGCCCGCCATGGGGCTCAGTCTCATGAACCATGAGATCATGACCTGAGATGAAATCAAGAGTCAGATGCTTAACTAACTGAGCCACTCAGGCACCCCATTCAACAAATATTGTGTGCATGTACGTACGTACGTATGTATGTGTGTGTGTGTGTGTGCTCTTGTCACACTCGTCTTATGTATGTATGTGTGTGTGTGTGTGCTCTTGTCACACTCATCTTCTATGCCAAGTCCTAGGGATACAGCAGTGAATAAAACAGACCAAAAGCTCTGCCGTTGTGGAATATATATTCAAGAAAGAGGAGAGCGATAATAAAATGAACAGGTGCATTTATATGATGTGTTAGAGGAGTATGTTATGTGATACATTAGATGGGGAGGAACACTATAGAGAACACCTAAACAGGGCTGGAGGGTGAATCGTGGGGAGAGATGGGGTTGGTGGGGAATGATAACATGAATCCTTGGTTTGTATGAACAAATGCACTTTATCATGGTAATTATATAATAACTGAGTTAATCCAAAACTAAACTCTTACACATTTCAGTTTTGAAATGCTTCACCCTTAAAATCCCAGGGTGAGTAAACTCCCTGTGGGGAGGCTGTGTTAACTCAGGTCGACAGTGATGGGGAGAGGAGCCTGACAGCATTACTGCAAAATCATCTGCATATGGAGGTGACTCAGGAATTCTAACTTGCTTGAGTTGTGAAGGTCATGAAAGAGGGCATTTCCATGAGTGACATTGCCTCAGTGCACGTGAAGCTTGGTGGCTGGCTTGTTCTCAAGTGTAGCTCAACTCAACACCCAAGACCACAGTGTGCAGATGTCAACAAGAGGGATGGGACTAGGGTGCCAAATTTAGTAATTTATAATACAAAATCAAATAGTCAAAACAAATCAGGGCACCTAGGTGGCTCAGTCAGTTGAGGATCCAACTCTTGATTTCAGTTCAGGTCATGATCTCATGGTTCGTGGGATCAAGCCCCACACTGGGCTCTGCACTAACAGTGTGGAACCTGCTCGGGATTCTCTCTTTCTCTCAAAAATAAATAAACTTTAAAAAACAAAAATAACTCAGACCCTCAACTGTGGCTGCTCATCTGCTTTATTCCATCAGGAACCCCTCCTTGGAAAAACCATCGGGGCTAAAAGGTTTCCTATTATGTTGAACCAGAGCAAAGAAAATCACAGACCAACAGAGCTCAGAGGACCTAAAAGAACACGCATTCTCGCTACAGGACAACCGTCCCACTCTCTGCATACCCCCTAACAGCTGATGAGACACCCTCTTTTCTAGAAGCAGAAACTTATACTCTATACTTCCTTTTACCTGACTGCTGGGTTTTGCTCTTTCTCCCCAACCCAGATCCAGCCACGCTGGCCATTCATGGGGCTAAGTCTTGATAATTTCTTCAACACCATGAAACACAGTTATGGACTGAAGAAAAGTTGAAAATCCCAACCTGGGATCTCACCAGCTTGTTTTCAAGAATAACACTGTTCTGGGGGAGTATATGGTAAAATATAATGAAAATTAGATCTACTTCCCAAGACAAGTGACATCTTCTTGACAACAGTAGCATTAATTGATCCAGAATCAGAAATTCAGTAATATGCCATAAAACAGATGCACTTCTCCCAATTCCTACATAATTTTGATTTTGAGTTTACAACAAGCAGTTATGACTTTATGATAAATATAAACTTTTTCTACTTATAACATTGATCTTCCAGTGGAAGGTGGGTAGGCCAGGAATGGAGAGAGCAAGGGGGATAATGATTAGATTCTGGTCACATACTAAAAGATCATCATGTAAACCAAAGAGGCAGGAAGATAATCTCAAAACTATGACTAGAGAGAACAGATTTCAGCTCAGTATCAGATAATAATTTCAACAGGCCGATGGACAGGGTGTCACTGTAGAAAGCATGTCAGCAAAGATCCCTTAGGGGAGATTTCTGTTCTCTGGGAGTTTGGATTCATTGCTTTTACTTGGGATCCTTTCATTTCATTCAGTCTCAATTCTGTGAATCTTAACAGTGAAAGCAGAGGGGATCAACTGAGGTGTTTAAGGTGTTTTCCTTTCCTTAGCTAGTGGCAATCCAAAACTCTGAACTTAAGTGATCTGATGACATATCTGTGGGTCAGTACCCAGGAATTTGATATTCACAGTTCCTCTGCAACACTTCAAGATAACAGTGGTACAGATTTTCAAGATGAATATATGTGCAGTGAGTCTAGTTTACATTGTCTCTGAAGAATAGTTTCCTTTGTATTTGGTAGGATTATTTTTTGCCTTCACAGACTGACTTCAAGTCTTTCTGAATGTGAACCTTATAGTGGGGTTTGTTTTCAACATATTAATTGGGACTTGACATAGAGAGGCATAAAGGAAGGAAAATGATGGCAGACTTCATAAAAGTTTAAGAAATTACGGTGGAATAAAAAAATTCCTGAAGGGACACACAAACAGTAGTTGCCACCTTTGCGTGCCATGGAAAATGGCAGTGAAGGGAGGAAGGGCACTTTTGTAATTCGTTTTATTCCCCTCCACAGCATCTGAATTATTTGCAAATACATATATTACTTTCACAATAATAAAAAAGACTAGGAATTTATTTTTAGGAGAACTCAAATGGCCCTACCACGTTTGGCTCTAGATCTCCAGGGGCTGCTGAATAGCAAGTGTTCAAGAAATGCTCCCTGAATGAGTGTGTGAAGGAATGAATGAACAGACTGCCACCGTGGAAAGCGAGTGCACTTTCAAGAAGAAAATGTTCCCAGCACTGGGACCCGGTTTTCATCAACAGTGGGCCCTCTTCACCGGTGATTACTCTTACCATGAACTTTCAAAGTAATCCGCTTATAGTCAGCACCGCCATAGCCAATCAGGCAGCAGTAAACTCCTGCGTCCTCCAGGGTCACATTTGTGATACGAAGCGCGGCCTTTCCCAGGAAGAGCTGGTCCTTCAGCAGCTGGGCCCTCTGATTGTAGCTGCTGTGCTGAACTTTCAGGTCTTCCTTCCCATTCACAAACTGAATGATCTTCTTATCCTCCATTTCCCAGTAGACGATCAGCGAAACCAGGTCTAATTGTTTTTCTATGGGGAATATGCACTCCATTGTCACATTGCTGCCGTACTCTACCACATACAGGTCCTTGGAAACGGTGATTGTAAATGCTGAAGAGAAAGATGACCAATCTTCAGAAGATGGGAAACTCCTCAAAAAATATGCAGATGGAACGCAGGGTTTACAAACACTTTATCTGGTCACTTATGTGATCATTATGTTCAAGGACTTACTTCCCTAAAATACATATTTTATCTAATGGCTTTGGAACATGCTTTGGAACCCTAGATCTCATCCCTGAGTTAGAATAGTGAAATCCACTAAACAAGTTGCTGTTCCCAAATCATAAACCTCTATTACTATAGAAATAGGACATAGTGATAGTGTATTTATGACCAGGAAGACGTGGTTTCATATGGATAGCCCCACAATGTCCTTTGGCTGGACATCTATTTGCCTTCTAGATAGTCTGAATGATAGATTCCAACAGTCCTCTCTTCTTACTGTCCTAAACTCTTGATCAGCTGTCTGGCCAGAGGTACATGGGTATGGAGATTTAGGGAGGGTCTCAGGAGGATGCCAGCACTGTGTTACCCTGATACTTTCTGTGTACACTATAGTTCATCTGTAGAATATGCTCACTAGAAAAAGCAGGTTGCAGAGGAAGGTGGATATAATGATCCTGTTCTTGTTTAAAATAAATGAATAAAAGTGCATACATACACCATTTCCTCAGATATTTTCAGGACTTATCCTTGGGAAGTCCTGGATAATAGATAATGGATTAGTTTTCTTTCTTTCAGTTTGACCATATTCCTTATATCTTTGTCCAATGAAATGTGTTTATGAAATAGAGAAGGAAAAACAGAAAGTTCTCTCTCTAAAAAAAATGACATCCATTTTAAAATAATTATTTTAGTTTTTAAACTTATGGTTAAAATATTTAAAATGTAGAACCTAATGAAAGGATCTGGTGTCTTACCTTTCAGCAAATGACAGTAGACCATGAATTCAAAGACACTAAATATCCTCATCTTTCTGGAGTGACCGAATTATGGAAAACACAAAAAGAAAAATGCTGTATTCAATGATGACGGGTCTTGGGACTTCTCATTGAAACAGTCTTCTGATAACCAGACAATGCCTGATTGGTAAATGTGGAAGTGCAACAGGGAATTTAGAAGTTTAATACATTTACTTAATATCCCACAGTCATATAAAGCCAAATGGAAAAAGGTTACTATGATGAGAATCTTTATTTGTTATTAGTTTTTAATTTCAGGAGTAGAATTTAGTGATTCATCCATCACTTACATATAACACCCAGTGCTCATCCCAACAAGTGCCCTCCTTAATGCCCATCGCCCATTTAGCTCATCCCCCTCCCAACCTCCCTCCAGCAGCCCTGTTTATTCTCTGTATTTAAGAGTCTCTATGGTTTGTCCCCCTCTCTTTTTATCTTATTTTTCCTTCCCTTCCCAGAATCTTTAAAGGTAATTACAAGGCCTGAAAATAACTTATATTGGAACTCAAAAGAAGCCAAGAAGAAAGTATTACACTAAACCCTCTCAACTATTTCATGTTTTTTCTGCAGTGGAACATATCTGGAAATCCAAACCTGCCCTGTGCAAAATTTCAAAGGAGAGTCTGACTTCCACACCTGCCACCTTTTGATTCTTCTTCTTTTTTTCTCCATAGCACCTGAATACTTTCATCCTATCCTTAACTACTCAAGCCTTCCATATCACTATCCCAACCATGCCACTTCTCTCCCAGGTGCCATCCTTCAGAAATCTCCTCTTCTGTTCTTCCCTTATTCCAAATTATAAATCCTATTCTCTCAATAAAATTTATTCTACTAGTAGCAGGAGTGAGAAGGAGAAACAGTAGGATCCAACCAATTCATACTAAGATGTGAATGACTCACAGGCACTCTTTCAGTGATATCTGCCTAGATATCTGCCTAGAATTCTTTATGAACACATTCTCCCTCTTGTATTATACATATATTTACACACTTTGAGAAGTCAGCTTTCCCTCTCAAGGTCTCTTTGATCCCTCTTGTATACATACAAAAACTCACAAATGATTAATCTATCCTAGACAGATTTGTAATAATATATAAATAGCTCCTAAAAATCAATAAGAAAATTACATACAACCCAAAAGAAAAGGAGCAAAAGGTTCTAGCATACAGTTCAGAGAATAAGAAGTACAAATGACACCTACACACAGGAAAGAATGCTCAATCTCAACAACTTAAAAAAAAAGTGTAAGTTTACATTAGGTACTATTTTTTACTTATCAACCTAACCAAAAGTATAAAGATTCCTAGTATTTAGTGTTTATAAGGATATGAACAAATGGGTTTTGTCACTAATGGTAGGAATGCGAAGTTATATCATCTTTTGGGGATGGCAATTTGGTAATTTCCATTAAAATTTTAAATGTATGTGACATATGAGCTCTCACCTCCTCTCCTAGAAATATATCCTACAAAAACACATACATAAACAATACATGTAAAGTGATGACATTGCTAATACTAGCCCCACACTGGGGAATACTGCAGAGAGCCTAAAGGCTTAAATAAATTTTGTTATAGTCATACAATGTAGTACCACTAAGGATAGAATTGTACTGACTTTGTAAAGATTTAGAACATAATTTGCGGAGCAGTACATGTAGCAAAAATCTACTGTAGTGAAAACTAAGAAAAATCTGTGTGTGTGTTTGTGTGTATGTGTGTGTGCTTAGACATAGGAAATACCCAGAAAAATCCATACCAACACTCTGATGGTGATTATCTCTAGGAGTGAAATCAAAGGGATAATAAGAAGGTTTTCACCTTTTTATAATTTTTAAAAGAAAGAATAGGAGAAAAAGAAAACAAAACAAAGGTAGATGAGATTATTAATGATTTCTCTGGTGTTTCTGTGTCCACATTTTCAAATAAATGGATATGTTTCCCTTCAGTTATCAGAAAAACATAAAAACGAATTTAGTGAAGCATTTCACCCTGCCAAGCTGCAGAATGTCTGTGAGGCGGAGTAGCAGAAGGGACAGAACCCTGAAACCTCACACATCAGAGTTGAGGGAGAATAATGATATTTTTGTTTTCTTCTTCATTATTAGAATGATATAAACACGCTGCAGAAAATGAGAAAAGAAGGGAAAGATCACCCACTATTCCATTACTTGAACCCGGGAAACCTCTGCTAACGCCAGGATGTATTTTGGGTTGTCAAAATGCAGTGGGGGGGGGGGGGCACCAGGACTGCTGGTCTGCAGGGATGCTGCCGCTGAGCATCTGCCAGAGCACAGGACGGTCACCACAGCTGAGCAGCGTCTAGGCCACGCTGTCAACAGTGCTAAGACTGAGAAACTTGCAACCATTATGAACATTCTAGCATATATTTTTCTTCTAGTCTTTTCCCCTAGGATCTTTTTAAAAACAATTATAACCTTATCCTACATGTAACACTCATTTTTTCATTTAATATTACGATATAAATACTTTCCATTTTACTGAATGATATTCATAAGTATCTCAGTGTTTCCCTAATGGTTACTTCCCCTATAGCCAGGTATAAGATTGTTTAAGAATATCATACATATTTGTGTATTCAGCAAATGTCTGTGAAGTACCTACTGTGCGCTGGGCCCCAGGCTAGGCAGGCCCTGAGGATAGATTTCCCCAAGTGGAATTGTTGATCAAAGACAAAGAACATTTTGGGACGCCTGGGTGGCTCAGTCAGTTAAGCATCCAACGCCTGATTTTGCTCAGGTCATGATTTCATGATTCATGAGTTTGAACTCCACATCGGGCTCTGCGCTGCTGGTGTGGAGCCTGCTGGGGATTCTCTGCAGAACATCAGGGCAGTTGGTCTAAGAGGACAATGACATCTTCCTCAAGTAGAAACTATGATGGTTTTTTGGATTCCCAGACAAGAGCATTCGAAGAGCAAGGAAATGTGAACTAGGTAAGAAACGATGGTTCATTCCGGATAGGGAAGCAGGTTTGTTCCTGGGGAACTCGGTATAATCCTTTGGAACGGCTGCTACCCCTCCATCTCCCAAGGGTAGCCAGGGTAGGAGGAAAAGTCTGAAAAGAATTCAAGCTTCCTTTCCCAATAAGTAGGAGTAAGCAGTGTCTTGGTATCTGTTGGCTTGGGGTTTCCTTTGACTTTTACCTGATGTAAATGAACTATAATTTGATTTTCAAAAAAGACTTTCCTAGAGTTTGACAATGTAACTCTAAGATGAAAACCCACCCCATTAATAGATCAAGAGAGCTACTCTATTAAATGCAACTAAACTCTGTGCTCAAACTCCTTTCCCTCAGCCACCCTGAGACCCTCTTCTATGTTTCCCACAGTTTGAGCAAAACTGAATCCCACCTGAAGAAAGGTCAAACGTTTGGCTTCTCCTATTAACCTCTGCAGGCGATGGGCTCTGCTGCCCCATCCAACCAGCAGCGCGTTCTCTCGCCCGCCTCCCCTCTCCATCCCAAAGAAAAGGTCTACAAACCAGCCATTTATTCAAAGCGCCAACCCCAGCCGGGCCGGCGGGAGAACGGCGCGTGCGGACGCGCCGCCAAGGAAGGACGCTCCCTACCTGCCGGCGGGAGACTGGCGGCTCGGCACGCGGCGGCTCCGGGGCTGCTGCGGCAGGGGGCACCCGTTCGGGCGCTAATGAGCGGCCGCGGACCCGGCGCGGCCACGGCCACGGCCACACCCCCACCCCGCCGCAGCCCCGCCCCCGGGCCGCGGCCGCGCGCTTGACGCGCTTCGCGTTCCGCGGGCTCTTGAAACGGGGCTTCAGCGGTTGCGCGCTGGGAGAGGAGAAGAAACCGAAAGCGAAAATAGCGGCCCAGCTTCTTGTAAATCAGCTGTTTTGAAAAAGAAAAGTTTCCGCAGTAAAGCAATCTAGTAACTCCTACCTATTCTTTTAAAACAGAGGTTGGGAAAAATAAAGTAAAACAAAGGTTGAAAACAAACTGGTGTCTGAATGTCTGGTATCTTTCGAATCCGGACCCCTGACGTTCTGCCCGTCGGGTCTCCGCCCCCCGGCCCACCGCGTTCTGATAAAAGCTTTTCACAAGATGAGGGAACGTCCTGTCATAACTGGATGTAATTCCACAATGCAACCAAAGTAAAATGGCAGGCCCATGTGGTTTTGGTTTTTATTCTAGAAAGTAGGTGTTTGTGTAATAGGAAATATATTAATACGTGAATTGTGAGGACTTCCTCACAGTTCCTCGACATAGTGAAACTTCAGTTGCTTTGACAGTGAAAGAACTTCCCATCACCGGTTACACCTTTTAAGAATGCTCTCGATCCCTGCTGTCTTGCCATCCTTGGGGGTCCAGGTTAGGTTGCCAGGTTCTAGGTGAAGATGAGGAAAACCCTCCAGATGGATGGAGGAGCCCAGCTAAGAGCCACGTGACCCACAGAGGGTGATGGCCTAACTTAAGCGTTCCCCACCGCTGGACTCCTAGGTGCTTCCCTTTCTCCTTCCTTCTTCCCTCCCTCCTTGTCTCTCTCTCTCCCTGTGTCTCCCCCTCTTTCTAATTTTAAATTGATAACCTGAACTCTTCATTGTTTTGACTTTCCTGCTTATTTATTTCAACTGCAATTCAAAATACTGCGTAACAAATATCGAGATGTCCGTTGCCTTGGTTATGGCATTTGCTTCCCAAGTAAGACTTTTTACATTCTCAGAATATGACCTGTTTTTATTCTTTAACCTAGAAAAATACTGAGGATGATACTGCCTTAAAAATCTGGTAGAGAGTGTGGAATTCTCTTTAGCCTCAATAAAACTGTAAATAGACTTGGAGATTCAGCTGAGACGCTCCCTCTTTCAAATCTCTTTTTAAGGACACATAGTGGAATACAGCAGTGTTATCCCAACTTTAGTCTCTCTGATATCTTCTATTTTATCTTTAATTTTTCTAAAAATAAGGTTTAAGACCCAGGACATAGATTTCATGGCCTGTGAGTGTGTTCATGACTATTGTGTGAGGGGGGGGGGGGAACTGTCTCTAGAGCCATTTGCCGCTAACTAGCTAAGTTATCCTGAGCAACCAATTTACTGAATGGTAGCCAGGATTAAGTAATATCCTCTTAGAAGGCCTCTATGATCTACGAATAATTTTTAAAACTGGGGCAAGGGGGGAGAGAAGGTGTCTACTTTATTGTTTGTTTTACTAAAGGAATGTCCAGGCTCTACATAATGATCAACAGAGAAGGCAGACAGTGAATGGAATTTGCCTTTCTCTGAACTTGATGGTGGGAATGGAAAGTATTTACTCAGATTGCTGCCCAGTGATTTGCATATTAGTAATTTGATGATTGCTGATCTTATTCATCTTGCCCACCTGTTTTCATCCTTCAGCCATTCATTTCCCATATCAAGGTTTGATGAAGTTTTTGATATCTTCTAGAGATACGAAAAACAAAAAACAAAAACAGGATGTGTTGAGAAAAAAAGAGACTTTGTCACTTCAAAAAATACATGAGAGTCTGTATGTTACTATACTGGAAATAAAATTAAAAAGCCTAAAATATATATATGAGAATCAAAACAATCCTGACTTTGTGATTTGGGTAAGGTCAACAGAGATGTGCTGAGACAAGAGGAGACAGACCAGTGGGAAGCTCATGGTGAGGCACGAGACATCCAGACCATCTTCAGTATTGCCATATCCTTTCACACCCCTCTTACTCTATTCATTTTTAGAGGAAAAAACTCATCGTGGCCAACGTGCTGTTTCTCAGGGTGTTTCTAAGGTTCACTCGCACCACAGTTGACTTGGGGTAGGTGTTTAAATACAGAATTCAGGTCTCCGCTGAATCCAGTTCTCCGGGGGCTGGTCCTGGGTGTCCATCTCTGGCTGGTTTCAGCACCATCTCTGGCTGGTTCACGTGCACACTGAAGTTTTGAAAACTGATGGTAAACGTTTAAGGAAAAAATTGAACCAAGAGTTCTTTGCAACTGCAGATGTAACAGCCTTTCCTCTAATTTGGTTAATGGGTAGCATTACCACCCTTGACTCTAGCTCTGCCTGTCCCACTTCCACATTTGCCCCTAAAACAAGAGAGATGATCTTTGTTTGTCCTGTTCTTAAAAGGAGGATAGATTCCAAGTTCTTAACCAGGCTTGAAGTGCTGTTAGCAAATTCCTTGTGAAGGAGCAATTTCCAGTAAACTTTCTTGATCATCACAAACAGGATAAAATAAAGAGACTTTAAGAATAGTAACAACCTGCTTGGTTTGCGTTGAAAGTTTACAAATGCATAGAGAGACAATGTCCAGATGTGTCTCCACACTCTATTTTTGATTGTATGCGACTGTAAACTGCTGCCCTGCGTTATGCCCATCTCTCTCTCTCTCTGTGTGTGTTCCCATCCGCCAACTCCTGCCTCTGTTGGCTCCTCCTTCACCATCTCTTCATAACCTGTACATCTGTGCCAAACAGATTTTATGGAGGACACTTAGCCCCGGTCACACAACTGTTCAAAATACAGGAGTAATTCACATGCGGGGATGGCCAGAGAGTAGCAGCTGTCATCACCTGACACCCATGTTCAGATGCTTCTCTCACTTACACTGTATTTGTCTCCTTCCTCCCTGTCCTGAGCTGCGGAAGGGCTGGCCAAGTGAAGAGTTCCATCTAGCCTTCAAAGGGGAGCTCTCAGGCTGTGGGCACTTGAAAACAAAGATGAGATCTCCAACAATGTCCCCTGTCCTCAGGAATTAATAAACTCTCATAAATAATTATGACTTGAACAATGCTGTTGGACTTTGGGACTCTATGGGAAATAACTTAATTCTAAGGTATCTCAGTAAATGAAATGAAGGCCACTAAAAATAAAGTTTACAATTGGGAGATAGCCTTTTAGAGGATACTAGGAAATATTTTTTATTGATTTAATATCCTAGACTAAAAATTACGTAAGTGAATGTTGTATAAGTCAAACAGTCCCCTCTGAGTCATTTCAGTTGATTTAAGGGCATGGTTTAGTTCCAGTGTCTCTTGTGGAATTGCCTCTAGAAGTATTATATTATACTCACACTTAGATTTAAACCAAGAACTACATGAGTTCTCAATATCTAAAGGTCTTCAAAGACTCTCCTTTGAAGGAAACAACTGATTTTTGTTTTCTGGTCTGAATAAGTGGTTATTCAAAGACTAATTTATTCAATGGTTACAGTCACATCCAAGTCACTGGATTGAGAACCTACTTAATCTGCCACTCATGACTGCAGACTCATCATAATAGAATGAGAAGTAGTTTTTTTTTTTTTTTTCTCTTCCCCACCTGTTACTGAAAGGACATTAAGGCCTTTCTGTGTCGAGAGTGAGAGAGATGGGCGGGAAAGATAAGCAGTTTCCCTATAACCCCTGAGGGTTGGCCTAGGTGTGGGTTGGAAAGGTAGTCCTGGTTTTGCTTTTGGTAGAGTAGGGTTGCTATCTGTCACCCTGTATTTCACAGACTCCAATAATTCTGGAAATAATTCTCCTTTGATTGGTTTTGGTAAAGGGGATAATTAATGCCTGCTGTAACCACAAAGGATTTAACCCAGTTAGCTCATCATTTTTCAAGTGTTTATGGAGGGCAAGAGGGAGGTGGGGAGTTGACATGGGGAAGAATACATTCTAACATTGAAATGCTTGCTTCAAAGTCCACTTAGAAGAAATCAATGGGACTATAGCTGGCCAAGTGGTACAGCATTTCCAGGGATGCCGGCCATAGGAGGAGGAGAAACAGAATTAAGACTGAGGTCTGGGTATGGTTTTTTGGTGTCCTTGGGTAGCACAAACATATGCTGTGCCCTTCCTGTGAAGAGCTGCAAAGGAAAAGGAATAAATAATAAAGTGGATCGTTTTATTCACCAGAGTTTGGGGACTGTTCTCAGTTTTTTAAAAAGGGTATTCATGCTGAATTGCTCTGGGGTGCAGGAGGCTGAGAGTCACAGGCAGAGAACAGAGTCATATGAGCCGCATG
This sequence comes from Cryptoprocta ferox, assembly GCA_028646485.1. Taxonomy (NCBI): domain Eukaryota; kingdom Metazoa; phylum Chordata; class Mammalia; order Carnivora; family Eupleridae; genus Cryptoprocta; species Cryptoprocta ferox. The sequence goes on along the minus strand of CM053568.1, from coordinate 83,331,083 downwards.
GGCTAGAGAAGGAGGAAGTTAGCCAGGGTTTAGTCTAGTGGTATGAAACCTCATAGTTGAGAAGGAGGAGAAATATCAATAGCCAATGTGAGTGGAAAAAATTGGGAATGAGAGAAATATACAGAAAAGATCTTGGGAGTCTGCTAACTATGCTGAGCATACTTGCAGGAACTTAAGAAAGCTTAAGTATTATTTTTCAGTATTTCATCTGTCAGTTTATGTGTCCTTAGAAAGCCATTACATGCTTGGACTGAATCATGTGACGCCTTGGCTTTATTCACATTACACTCTGAAATATAATCGTCCCCCCCACCTGCTGAAAAAAGCTTTCCTTGACTGCTGCCCCCTTAAATTACTGTCATCTCTGATTACTCCACTTCAATGGCATATCTTAGCAAACTATAGCATCACTTTCTTCAACTATCAAATTAACAAAAACAAAATGCAATAATTATAGTTAAGAGTAATATAGTAATAGTAAGACATAGTAGCATTTCTTTACATGTTGGACACTGTCTTGGTAATTTACAAAGATTAGCTTGCTTAAATTTTATCCTATAAGGAGGGTACCGTTGTTACCCCTATTTCAGAGATGTGGATACTGAGGCACAGTGCTTAAGTAACCTGTGTAAGCTTCCACAGTTAGGAAGTGGCACAGCTGAGATTTAAACACAGGCACTTTAGTGCCTAAGCTCTTAACTACTATACAAGTGTGCAGTGAAATTGGTATCCTTATTCACGGCTGGTGGTGCTGTGTATTTGTTCAACCTCAAAAAGTGAAACAGAGTTGCCATATAACCCAGTAATTCCACTCCCACATATATACCTGACAACTGTTCATTGTAGCCTTATTCATAATAACAAAAGATAGGAACAATATAAGTATCCATCCATTTAAAAAAATTTTAATGTTTATTTTTGAAATAGAAAGACAGATTGTGAGTGGGGGAGGAACAGAGAGAGAGGGAGACACAGAATCTGAAGCAGGCTCCAGGCTCTGAGCTGTCAGCACAGAGCCCAAATGTGGGGCTCAAACTCATGAGCCGTGAGATCATGACCTGAGCTGAAATCAGAAGTGTAATTAACTGAGCCACCCAGGCGCCCCCAAATATACATCAATTTTGAATAAACAAAAGGTGGTACATCCAAACATTTGAATATTATTCAGCCATAGAAAGGAATGAAGCACTGATGGATGCCACAACTTGGATGAAACCTGAAAACCATATACTATGTAAAAGAAGTCAGAGTCAAAAGATCATATACGTTGTATGACTCCATTTATGTGAAATGTCCAGAATAGGCCAAATCTATTGAGACAGAAGGCAGGTTAGGAATTGCCAGGGGCTGGGGGAAGTGGGAGAATGTATAAAACTCAGTGATGTTCTCTGCTGGTTCAAATCATGCCCAAGCTATAAGCATGCTCCGTGATTCAAGTGTAAAGTTATAATTTAGACCGTGTTCCCCACAGCTTGGGAAACTGTTCCAGAATAGCTTAATATTGAAGAGCTTCTGGCCTCAGCCCACACTGTGCAACTAGATGCCTTCCTTTACAGACTGAGGTTCTTGGCTAAACTTCATTCTCAGATTAATGGAGAAATTCATACTCCTTGAGAAAGCTTCTCTGTTAAAAGGAAATACTACTATACGTATCTTGAATTTTGAAAAATGTTGTTTTTTTAAAAACTACTTTATGGTGTACAAGGAAATACTGAATAATTTTACTGTCCTTGGGGGAAGGACTTTCAATGAGTTGAGGATTTTTCAATCAATTCTAAAATATGTGTACTACTTAATCCAGTATTTACAATCAACATATTAAACAGTTATACATATGAAGCTGATTATCATGATGTTATTGACAGTAGCAAAAAAATCCAACAATGAAAATTGTATACACACTTGCAGAAAATCATACACCTTTTAAAATGGGACATATGGGGGCATCTGGGTGGCTCAGTTGGTTAATCATCCAACTCTTGACCCTGGCTCAGGTCTTGATCTCAGGGCTGTGAGTTCGAGCCCATGCTGGGCTCCATGCTGGGTGTGGAGCCTCCTCTAAAAAAATGGGACCTATGAATGCTATGTAACAACATGCACTACACTGCCATGCAAACTGATTAAAAGCACCTATTTGTGTGTTTGTGTAAAAACATACACACACTCACAAATTCATTGTTAGAAATAATACACATACCCATTAAAGTTATATGTTTTTTTTTTTAAGAGAGAGAGAGAGTAGGAGAGAGGGAAGGAGGGAGAGGCAGAGAATCTTAAGCAGACTCCCCGCCCAGCACGGAGCCCGACACAAGGCCCAATCCCATGACCCTGGAATCATGACCTGAGCTGCAATCAAGAGGTGGACACTCAACCAACTGCGCCACCCAAGCACCTGAAGTTATATGTCATTTGATGCTGAAATAATTTCCTTTAACCCTCTTACCCACATTCCATTGTGTTCAATAACTATACCTAGATTTCTCTTAATTCCCAAGGTATATATTCTGTGGTCACTTTTTTCACTTCTATTTTAAAATTGTGAACAATATCATATATACAAGAGTATAATGTAGGTATACAGCTTAAAGTATATCCATTGGGTTTCCATTGGGAATTGTAATTCTACTCGGTTCAATGGAAGAAATATTAATGAATACACTATTTAAGAGGGTGTGGGTAGGATTAAGAGAACCATCAAGTTGTGGCCTCCCAACCATGAAGTTGGGGTTGAACCATCAACAATTAGCAACAGTGGGAAGTCCATACCATATCTGGGCTAACATGCAAAGGAGGAAAGCTCCATGAGCTAGAGCCACAAAAGAGAGGCCTCTGGTCAAGAGTTTAATTGTGGAAGGACCACTGCTAGATCCTCAGTCCCAAACCGAGAAAGAAAGTAGAAAACATATCCTACCTCTTACCTCCTGCCTCCAGTCTCCTCTTCCCACTGTCCAAACACAAATGGAAACGAAATGAGCTGTGGTGAGCCCAGGTGACACTCTCTGCTTCTGGAGGCATATAACAGGGCAGGGAAGGAAGAATGGATATGAGGAAAGGCAAACAGAAAATCCAGATGGTCTGCCTGTTTTGTCACTCGGCAATTGTTCTTGCCCTTAATTTAGGTGAAGCAAAGCTCATCCCCTATACATGAGAATCAGAATCCCACCAACTACTATATGGCTTTGAGGTGATGTCAGTTCTGGTATACTTTGATCTAGAAACTAAATTGTAATATTTGTCACCAGCAGTCTTGATACAAGGTAACAAGGAAAGAGGGGAAAGGAAGAAATGACTAACATTTTACATGTCTGTCTATCTCAACAGCTTGTTGCAAGGCTAAAATTGATAATTATAACTTCCTACTTCATTTATGTTTCCCTTGCCTTATGCAGTTCCTTCGTAGATCAGGAATTTTTTTGCCTGGTGTGGTGATACACCAGGTGGTGATACTTAATTTCTGCACGTTCTGAAATTTAAGTAGTCTCAACTTCATCAAGTTCCTGCACCTATCTCAGGGCCATTAGTACTGGACATGGGAGTATTCAGATGTGCACAGGGAGTCTCTGGTCATCGCCCACAGTTCTTGCCCTGACTGTACAGCTGCAACCCAATTTCCCCTTGGTAATTGGGGTCCGTTATCCCAACTCCATCACTATGAGAAACCAAAATGATGAAGGGGTTGTTCCAGCTTCCAATTCAATAGAACCACAGCTGGGCCCTGTGGTAGAAGCACTCCTTTCTTTTGAACTAGGACTTCCAAATATGACCAAAGTTTGTAGAAATGGTGTGCTGGACAATTTCCATTTGTCCCAGCAGTCTTTGTGCCTAGGAGGCTGACCTCTAAAAACTGCATCAATCTGGCTTCCTCGTCTTTGGGCGTCTGGGTAGATTCAGCTAATGGAAGACCTCAGCAGGATATCAGAGTAGAAGAGGACAAAGAGATGGGCCTTTCTTTTCCACTCTATCCTCACTTTGAGCTGAGGTTGTGGCAATGGCTCCACGGACAGGATCTCACTCTGCTGAGCTAACAGTCAGTACTGACTGCCTTCCTCTGCTGAACAGCATCGCTCCTGTCGGGCAGCCCTCACCCACCGCCACACATGTGGCTCTTGCCAGGTTTTAGTAACTGCTCCATCCCTCTGGCCCCTTCTGCTCCCTACTGTTGCTGGCTACGACTGGTTGTTGAATACAAACTATGTGCCAGACACTGTGAGAACTGCCTAAATACACTATGTCATTTAGTCCTCACAGTCCAGTAAGTTAGAAGGCTTTAGTCCTATTGTAGAGATGATACAGTTTTAGAGACTTATAGAAGTGGCGGTGACAGAGTCTGACATAGAGTCCAGGGGTGTTTACACGAGGGCCTCTGCGCTCAAACACTATTCCCTACTCCTTCTACCAGATGTTAACCTCCCTAAAGAATCAAAGCTCCACATGGCTTTGCTCCTGTGGCACAAAGGATACCTTGACAACACACCCGCTCCCACAGTGGGAAACACGAATGCTGGTAAGATTTCTGGATCCAGCCATTCAACCAATAGTGACTGGAATGTGGGACCCAAGCTCCAGAACACTGAGGGTCAGTGCTGACAGCATCAGGCAAGCCTAGGAGGCTGGTTTGGTGTTTACTCACAGGCTAAATCTGGGGGTGATTAGACACCTTCCCCACTGGTATGGTGGTCGGCCAGGGCTAAGGGCAGGGACCTTCCTCAGGGCTAAAGCCTGCTGAAGTACAAGCTCTTCTCCCAAGTCATTCAGTAGCAAAGAACAGAGTACAAATAGTTCCTCAAGCACTCCCCCCTGAGGTTGAGAGAGAAACTTGACATACTCAAGATGGAAACTGCTGGTGGGGGTGAGAAGAAACAGATATTTCTCAGAGTGGCAGGGGAGAAAGATGGCTTTGTCAAAAAAAATTAGTAACTCTGGTCAAATCTGCTTTTTTTCATTTCTTGTCTTAACCTTTTTTGCCACTTAAATGGTGGCAATTTAATAAAGGAGGGGGCTGAGGCTACAACAGATTGAATCAACTGTGTCTGTGTTTAGATTCAAACAGAAAAAAAAAAGTCCACCCTCCACATTAAACTTATTCTGCAAGTAGAAAAGCCATTAAAAATGTTTATATCTGTTTTCTGCCGTGGACACCGGTGAGTAAGCATCATTAAAGTCTCCCCTCCCACCGCTGTCATGTCTAAGTCAGAGGCCTCCCAAAGAGCCTGAACAGCTACAGAAACTTCTCCTCAGAGATCTGAGCTTTGAAACAACCGATGAGAGTCTGAGGAGCCATTGCGAGCAATAGGAACCGCTCATGGACCGTGTGGTGATGAAAGGTACAAACAGTAAGTGCTCCAGAGGCTTTGGGTTTGTCACGTTTGTCACCGTGGAAGAAGTGGATGCAGCCATGAATGCAAGGCCACACAAGGTGGAGGGAAGAGTTGTGGAACCAAAGAGCACTGTCTCCAGAGAAGATTCTCAAAGACCTGGTGCCCCCTTAATTGTGAAGAAGGTTTGTGTCGGTGGCCTGAAAGAAGACACTGAAGAACATCATCTAAGAGATTATCTTGAACCGCATGGGAAAATGGAAGTGATTGGAATCATGACTGATGGAGGCAGTGGCAAAAAGAGAGGCTTTGCTTTTGTGACAGTTGATGACCATGACTCTGTAGACAAGATTGTCATTCAGAAATACCAAGCTGTGAGTGGTCACAACTGTGAAGTAAGGAGAGCTCTATCTAAGCAGATGGCTAGCACTTCCTCCACCCAAGGAGGGCAAAGTGGTTCTGGAAACTTCGGTGGTGGTCATGGAGGTGGTTTTGGTGGGAATGACAACATGGGTCATGGAGGAAACTTTGGTGGGCGAGGTGGCTTTGGTGGCAGTCAAGGTGGTGGTGGATATGGTGGCGGTGGGGATGGCTATACCAAATTTGGTAATGATGGAAGCAACGCTGGAGGTGGTGGAAGCTATAATGATTTTGGCAATTAACACAATCAATCTTCAAATTTTGGACCATGACAGGAGGGAATTTTGGAGGCAGAAGCTCTGGCCCCTATGGCGGTGGAGGCCAGTACTTTGCCAAACCACGAATCCAAGGTGGCTGTGACCACCCAGCAGCAGCAGCTGCTATGGCGGTGACAGAAGGTTTTAATTCCTGCTGGGAAACAAAGCTGAGCAGGAGAGGAGAGCCAGAGATGTGACAAGGAGGCTATAGGTTATGACAGATGTGTGAACTCGGTCAAGCACAGTGGTGGCAGGGCCTACCTGCTAAAAAGATGACATGTTTACACAATACTCATGGGTATGGGCAAAAAACTCGAAGACTGTATTTGTGACTAATTGTATAACTGGTTATTTTAGTTTCTGTGGAAAGTGTAAAGCATTCCAACAAAGGGTTTGAATGTAGATTTTTTTTTTTTTGGCACCCATGCTGTTGGTTGCTAAATGTAATAATCTGATCATGATGGTGAATAAATGTGTCGTTTTAAAAATATGCTGTGTAGTTAGTCTACTCTGCAGCCATCTCGGTAAACTACCCCGACAATGTGAAGTTAGAATGCCTTCAGGGTGATGCCAGGTTCCATTCGAAATTGGTTTGCAACCTGTTTGGGCACAGAAGCCATTGTCTCCACAAACACTGGTGTGGTTGAACTGACAGTCAATGTGTTGTGACCTGGAATTCACCATTAAAAGGGTCAGCCAAGCAAAGTCCCATAGTTTATTTGGTTATTAATATGATTGTTGGCACATCCTATGAAATGTATCTAAATTGAATTATGGTATCAGATAAAATTATAGATGGGATTAAAGCTTGTGTATCATCCGTCATATGTAATCAATAAATTACTTAATATTCTCTTGGAAAAAAAGGTTTATAACTATGAAAACCCTCAACAAAGTGGGCTTAGAGGGAACATACCTTAACATAATTAAGGCCTTATATTAAAAACCCACAGCTAACATCATACTCGGTAGTAAAAAACTGAGAGCTTTTGCTCTAAGACCAGAAATAAGACTAGGATGCACACTCTTGCCACTTTTATTCAACATAGTACTGGAAGTCCTAGCCACAGGAATCAGACAAGAAAAAGAAATAAAAGGAATTCAAATCAGTAAGGAAGATAAATTGTCATTATTTATAGATGACATGATACCATACATAGAAAATGCTAAAGACTCAAAAAAAAAACTATTAGAACTAATAAATGAATTCAGTAAAGTTGGAGGATACAAAATTAATATACAGAAATCAGTTGCATTTTATACACTAATAATAAAGGAGCAGAAAAAAAATTAAGAAAACAATTCCATTTACAATTGTACAGAAAGAATAAAACACCTAGTAATAAACTTAACCAAGGAGGTGAAAGACCTGTACTCTGAAAACCATAAAACACTGATGAAAGAAATTGAAGATTACACAAAGGGAAAGATGTTCCATGCTCATGGATTGGGAGAACAAATATTATTAAAATGTCCATACTACCCAAAGCAGTCTACAAATTCAATGCTACCCCTATCAAAATACCAAGTGTTTTAGACAGAACTAGAATAAATACTAAGATTTGTATGGAACCACAAAAGACCCAGAATAGCCAAAGAAATCTTAAGAAAGAAGAACAAAGCTGGAGGTATCACAATCCCAGATTTTAAGATATACTCCAAAACTGTAGTATAAGGAATAACAGTGTGGTACTGGCACACATAGATCAATGGAAAAGGATAGACAGCTCAGAAATAAGCCCACATTTATATGGCCAATTAATCTACAACAAAGGAGGCAAGAAAATACAATGGGGAAATGAAAGTCTCTTAACAAATGGTGCTAGGAAAACTGGACAGCTACATGCAAAAGAATGAAACTGGGCCACTTTCTTACACCATACACAAAAATAAATTCAAAATGGGTTATAGACCTAAATGTGACAGATGAAGCCATAAAATTCCTAGAAGAAAACATAGGCAGTGATTTATTTGACATTGGCCTTAACAACATTTTCCTAGATATATCTCCTCCAGCAAGGAAAACAAAAGCAAACATAAACTACTGGGACTACACCAAAATAAAAATGCTTTTTTTTCCTAATTTTTTTAATGTTTATTTGAGAGACAGAGACAGAGACAGAGAGAGGGAGAGGCAGAGCCCAAGCTAGGGATGGCAGAGAGAAAGGGAGACATAGAGTCTGGAGCAGGCTCCAGGCTCTTCACTGTCAGCACAGAGCCAGACGCAGGGCTCAAACTCACAAACTGTGAGATCATGACCTGAGCCGAAGTCAGATGCTTAACTGGCTGAGCCACCCAGGCGCCCCCAAAATAAAAAGCTTTTGCACAGCAAAAGAAACCATCAACAAAATAAAAAGACAACCTACTGGATGGGAGAAGATTATTTGCAAATGATATATCTGATAAGGAGTTAATATCCAATATAAAAAGAATTTATACAACTCAACACCAAAAGACACAAACATTCCAATTCAAAAATGGGCAGATGACCTGACTAGACATTTTCCCAAAGCAGACATACAGATGACATGTGAAAAGACACTCAACATCACTAATCATCAGGGGAAATCAAAACCATGCAAATTAACACCACAGTGAGATATCACCTCACACCTGTAAGAATGGCTAGAATAAAAAGGACAAGAAATAACAAGTATTTGCAAGAATGTGGAGAAAAAGGAACTCTCATGCACTGTTGGTGGGAATGCAAACTGGTATAGCCACTGTGAAAAAGAGTACAGAGGTTCCTCAAAAAATTGAAAATTGAATTACCATATGATCCAGTCATTATACTACTGGGTACTTACCCCAAGAAAATAAAAACACTAAGTCAAAAAGATCTATTTTCTCCTATGTTTACTGCAGCATTATTTACAATAGTCAAGATATGAAAGCAACCCAAGTATCCATTGACAGATGAATGGATAAAGATGTGGTGGTACACACACACACACACACACACACACACACACACAATGCAATATTACTCATCCATAATGAGATTTTGCTATTTTTTAACAGCGTGCATGGAGGTAGACGGTATTATGCTAAGTGAGATAGGTCAGACAGAGAAAGACAAATGTCATATGATTTCAGTTATATGTGGAATCTAAAAAACAAATGAATACACAAACAAAAGCAAAAACAGACCCATAAATAGAGAAGAAACCAATGGTTGCCAGATGGGAGGGGGGTAAGCGGATGGACAAAATGGGTGAAGGGGCGTGGGAGGCACAGGCCCCAGTTATGGGAGGAGTGAGTCACGAGGGTGAAAGGCACAGCCTAGGAATCATAGTCAGTGGTACTGCAATCCGGTTGTATGGTGACGGTCGGCGGCTCCATTTGTGGTGAGCACAGTATAAAGTATAGGCTTGTCAATCACGATATACACCTGAAACTAATGTAACATTGTGTGTCAACTATACTTAAAATTAAAAAAAAATGTTAGCAACTGTGGATTATATGTTAAAGTGACAAGCTCTCATCAGACACATTGTCTTCTGGAAAACGGATGCAACGGGGTGGCTGACATTCTGGAGGGGAAGGAGCAGGGAGACGGCTCCTTAAACTCTATAGAGGCTCAGCTGGGCGCAGGAGCAGGGAGTTCTCTCATACATGGGTAACCTAACAAACCTCACTGAGGCCTCTTCGTCGAATTTGCCTCTCTGACCTTGCCATTCAGTCCCAGGCACCCGGCGGGACAGAGTACACCAGGCCTCAGGCAGGCAGGCGAGCGGCCTCTTTAAGGAAGCCAAGGGCTGCGCTGATTGGCTGAGCGCCGGAATCGCTGTCAAGGCCGTCCAATCCCGAGGCTGTGCCGGGCGAGTCCCGGTCGAGTCGCGGCGGCCGGGATCCCAGGCCTGGAGGCCTCCGCGGCGATTACCGCCGGCCCTCACCGCCGCCGCGCGCCGCCCAGTGAGTGAGCGCCGGGCCCGCCGCACTGGCCGAAGGCTGCGGGGGGCGCGGGGGGGTGTCCGCGCGGCCGCCGCTGCCGGCGACGAGCTCCGGGGCCCCGGGCTTGCCGCGCCGCGCGGCGCCCGCTCGTCGGGAGCACCCCAGGTTGGCTCTCCTCTCGTCCACCCCGCTGGCTCGTCCTCTCGTCTATTCCCAGCCTCATTTCGGAAGAGCCGGTTCCCCGCGCAAGGAACCCTGGCTTCCCCCGAATCGATGTAATCGAGCTGGGAAAGTAGGCAGAGCATTATCCGCATAAAATCCGCATACCACTGCCGGAAATACCCAAGTTACAGCAATTGGGTCCAGGGAGCGCGGGTGGAGTTACCATAGGGAAAACCTCCCGGAAGCTGTGGGTTCAGAGCTGGAATTTGCAGGGGGGAAGTGACCTAATTTGAAAGGGATGCAAAAACGTACTGGAAATTATTGTAATTTTGCCACCAGTCTTAAATGTAGGTAATGTGTCATTTGATCAGGAAATGAATCAGCACAGACATTTGGATAACAAGAGGTCACACATGGGTCATGAAATTCTATTTTTTCAATCAGTAAAATCCAGTCATAGTTCCCGGGGTGACAGGAGGAGTAAGGCTGCCCAGAACTTGCAGCCCCTACCTACACTCCTCAGAAATACCCCTTCCCATCTTAAATGACAGCACAGCTGAGGGCCTGAGGCTTTGCAGAACGCTTTCTAAGGTGTCAGGAGTAATCAAAGGAAAAATGAGGGCAGAAGGGACCCAACTCAGCCTTGTCAGCCCCCTGAGACACACAGTATCTAAGCTGTAAGTAGTAAGGTACTTGTCACCAGTGATAAAGTTGTAATTTTGAAAGACTTACCTTATTCAACTGAGTGAATTCAAAGTTATCCCTATTGCAAGATGATTCTTGCTTATTTTCTGATAAATATTTTGTAAATGAGAGAATGCTGAGAGTATTCTGGACACCCTAAGGAATCGCTTAGACTTTGGAAAATGGCTTTGTTAGGTTGCGGATGGAGAGGGAGGTTGAAGATAGTGAACTCCAGGGCATAGTTCACAAGGTGTGGTACACTTATTTTCAGATGTGGTTTCCCTTGGGGACCACAGGGACCTTCTTCATCCTGCTTGCAGCCTACCTTTAACCCTTGGGAGTGAGACTGAGAAACTGAGGCCCAGGAACAGGTAAGTCTATACCCTAACCTTCCAGATAGTTTCTCCTCCCTAGATGGCTGATGGGAGGACTGTCTCTCCACTTCAGGAGAGATCCTGCCCCCTTGTAAACAGTAAGAGACACCGTTCTGTGATTTACAGGGTGTGAGTGTGTACATAGGAATGGGATTAGAGGGCAGCTGTTTTCTTCATGAATGTTGGTAGCATATGTAAATATTCAATCATCTACTCTTATGTGCAGGAAAAAACAGTACAAACAACAACAACAACAACAACAAAAACAAAGGAAAGTGACCTAAGCTAGTTTTCTCTTGTATCACTAGTATTCTATGCAAACATTTATGGGGAAAAGACATCATGGGGAATTCCAAGATGGATAATATATTGCACTTCCTTCAACCAAGTTCTGGTTTGCTGTTGCAGACAACTGACTTGGGGTGCCAAAGTCTAGAGAAAGGAGAGAACTTCTGTTAGATCTCTCTACCCTCAGTGGGTGGCCTCTAACTCTCTGGACAGAAGATGGAGTGGGCCAGCGGCAGAGGGGGAGGGAAACCTCATGACCTGCCTCTTCTCTACAGTGAGTTGTTCAGCCTCCTATACCAGCATCGAGGCTGACTCTGGCTGCGAAGTCCCTGTAAACCAAGAATGAATCTTTGGCCAGAATACAGGGAAGCCACTGCAGTCTGGCTTGGAGTGCCCGCTCGACTGGAACCTAGCTAGTGAGGATAGCCATTCTACCAACCTGGCACAGAGTGCCCTCCCTCCCCTGGCATCTTCTCCCCAGCTAGCCAGAACCCACTATTTCATGATAAGCTATGAAAAAAAGAAGCTCTGCTGGGTTTCCTACAGAAGAGTGTGGATCCGGTGGAAAGCACTGAGGGTGGCCAGACTGATGTGAGGTTCACAACCCTGCTCAGCAGCCTACCAAAGAGAATCAGCAACATATTGAGGGGAGAGCAGTTGTAACTCTCCTGAGTTTTTGCAATCTTCTTAAAGTAAAATTAATAACTAACTGAAGGCCTTCTGTATCTACCCAATTGGATTAAGAACCAAAATTGAAATTTTGGTCCCCTAGAAGCGACAGCCCACTTAAGAACTTCTTAAGTAAGATAAATAAGATAGGCAATACCATCTATTCATTTAAAAATTGCTTTTCCCAGGACATTTAAGTATTGTTATGTTCTTCCCCTCTTGAGACCTTCAGTAGAAGCTGAAGATAAGAAAGGTGGAGCCAGAAGAGGACGGCCAAGGGATATCAGCAGTGGGTGACACAATAGGGGCACACAGGAGAGGACGAGGGATCACAGGAGGAGTGTTGCCATAGTGACCTGGAGACACCTAAAACTTCCTAAGCACAAATGCAAGGAGCATGTCCTCAATGCATCTTCTGAATCATCCCTTCTCAGAAAGAACGTTTCTGTCATCCAGTTATATGGAAAGTAAGAGAGAGATGGTATCCGCCCAGTCCCTCACAAAAAAGAGAGTGATCTTTTCATTTGTTTGTTTTTAAGTACTCAGTTCTTCAAGATGTACAGTGGGAAGCAAAGTCAGGAAACATGGAGCTGTATACCTATAGAGCAGGAGGAGATTCTGGAAATCATCTACGTTCAGTCAGCTGGTCTTAAGCGAGCAAATGTTGGCCATGCTGGTTAAGAATGCCGAAGATCAGACAGCTAGTTAGAAGAAAGGACTGTAATCCACACTGTGTTCCTAGGTCAGAATTCATCTTTTTTTTTTTTTTACATTGTTTATGGTATATGATATATGGTAGCCCAAAGCAGAGCATATGAGGATACGTGTAGAATATGTCATTTTAAGCCTCATTGTTTTTTTCACATTTTAGGTCAAGATGGGGTTTATATTCTCAAAATCTATGAATGAAAACATGAAAAACCAACAGGAGTTTATGCTTATGAATGCTCGACTACAGGTACATTTTCAAATAATTAAACTTTTATGTTGTTACAGTGGTTAAAGTTTCTATAACATGTACTCCAGCAGTACTGTTCTCTTTGACCCCAAAAGGTAAAATACTCTTGGGCCTCCATCCTCAGAGCCAAGATGAAATGGATTATTAATTATCTGGTGAATGGGTGTGTCTTAATCTCCAATCTAGATACTAGTACAAAAATTTCCATACTAAAGGAAGACATAAACTGCTTAGAGTGTAGGGGTAGGTAGAATGATGCCCCTCTCCTCACCAAATATGTGCATCCTAATCCCCTGTGAATATGTTGCCTTACATGGCAAAAGGGACTTTGAAATGTGATTAAGTTAAGGAGTTTCAGCTAAGGAAGCTCCTGGGTTATCCTGGATTATCTGGATGGGCCCACTGTAATCACAAAGGTCCTTATAAGGGATACAGAGAGGACAGAGGGTCAAAGTCAGAGAGAGAAAGAAAAGATGTGAAGATGCTACACTTCTGGCTTTGAAGGTAGAGTGAAGGGCCAAGGAAGGAATTCAGGGAGCCTCTAGAAGCTGGAAAGGCAAGGATGCAGATTCTTTCCTAGAGCCCAGAAGGAACACAGTCCCACAGCCCACTTGGGATTTCTGACTCCAGAACTGTAATATAAAAATTTATGTTGTTTTAAGCTTCAAGTATAATTTATTATAGTGACAATAGGAAATTAATATACACTGTGAAAACATGACACTAGATTTATACATAGGCTGATAGAAAAGATCAAAGTAGAAGACTGTCTAATTGCATGATATAAGTTGTCAGAAAGTATTATGAAATGTTGTATGTCAAAATCAAGTGTTAAAAGTTTGACTGAAATTATTTTCCTAAGGTTTCAAACAAAGATCTCTTGGCTTCGGTGGTTCATTATGGCCCTGGGGCAGTATGGCGAGTGGCTAAAAGTGAGGACACAAGCCAGGCCACCTAGGTTTGAATCCCATCTGTACCCCTAACCGTGTGAGTGGTGCCTCGGCCCCCTAGTCTATAAACTAGAGGTAACAGTGTCCCTCTCAGAGGGTTGCTCTGAGAAGTAAGGATGGTAGTATGTGGAGAGGAGGTAGAACAGCGCCTCAAGTCTTCAGAACAGGGTCTTTCACCTCACAAGTATTCGCTCTTGCTGCTGTTCTGGCTCTAAGAGTGTCCTGTGCAGGACAATGCTTTCTTTTGGGGGAATGGGACAATTTAAAGAATGGAAACTGAATTATTGTAGCAGAGAAAAGTGACCGAGGGGGGGCCAAACATGAGGCATACAATCCAGCCAAGAATGTCATATACACAGAGAGTCTTTTGTCCAAGATCTTTGCAAACTATAGATTTTTACATCCGTTCCCATGAAGTCAGGATATGTGAAGGGTGTGGGATTTTATCCTATTTGCAAGATCACAAATTAGCCTGTTACTATTTCCTGGATGCTGGCAGAACACAGGAGACACTTGCATCAGAGACAGAGGACTTCATTACTCATAGTACAGTAAGCAACATGAGCTTGAGGTTGGCATGAGCATTCCCTGTGCCCCTCACGTCTCAAGAGGGTGTGCAGATAGGCTTACTTGGATGCTGAGTGGGTACAGTGGGTTTGGGACATAGCTGAGGAACAGTAAGCTATGGAATCTACTACTTTTACTATGACTGGTCAGCAAGGCTGCTCTTAGGTAAGACATGTTACTTCATTTTTCAAGGTTTCTCACTGCAAACACAACCCTGAGAAATGGCCAATGTAAAGAACAGTCAGAGCCTATATCCTTGGCCAACCCAGCAAAAAGTAGAGGAATGCTCATGGCCTGTGCAGTTTGAGTCTCCCAACATGTGTGTGTTTAGGATGATTAGTTTTTCTTTGTTGATCAGGATATATTTTATTGTTTATCTTCTAATTTTAAGGAAGGATGATGAGAAAAAGAAGGTAGATCAGGGATGCCTGGATGGCTCAGTTAAGTGTCCAACTTCAGCTCAGGTCATGATCTCACAGTTTGTGGGTTCGAACCCCGTGTCGGGCTCTGTGCTGACAGCTCAGAGCCTGGAGCCTGTTTCAGATTCTTTGTCTCCATCTCTCTCTCTGCACCCGCCCCCCCCCCCCCCGCTCTCTGTTTCTCTTTTTCTCTCTCAAAAATAAACATTAAAACAATTATTTTATGGGCACCTGAGTGGCTCAGTCGGTTAAGAGTCCGACTTCAGCTCAGGTCTTGACCTCACAGATCGTGAGTTTGAGCCCTGTGTTGGGCTCTGTGCTGACAGTTCAGGGCCTGGAGCCTGCTTGGGATTCTGTGTCTCCCTCTCTCTCTGCCCCTCCCCAACTTGTGTGCTCACTCTTGCACGCTCTCTCCCTCTCTCAAAAATAAAATAAAAACATAAAAAAATTAAAAAAATAATATATATCAACACTGTTAAAACAGCTTTCCAACCCTAAAGCTACTTGAGTTCTGATCTTAACTGGGACAGGCTAGAGAGAAACATAATCTGTAGAAATTTTGGAAGATTAAGTGGGTCCTCAGATGTTCCCTATTTAAAGGAATTAAACTTCCAACATGTTTCTTGGGGTTTAGAACTATTTTTTTAGGGGTGTGTGAGTGGCTCAGTCGGTTGAGCGTCCAGCTTCGGCTCAGGTCATGATCTCACGGTTTGAGGGTTTGAGCCCCGCGTCAGGCTCTGTGCTGATAGCTCAGAACCTAGAGCCTGTCTTCAGATTCTGTGTCTCCCTCTCTCTCTGACCCTTCCCTGCTCATGCTGTCTTTCTCTCTCTCAAAAATAAATAAAAAACATAAAAAATAAAAAAAGAACTATTCTTTCATTGAAAAAAAGTATTACAAAACATCTGATACATTCTAGAGAATATATTTATAAGTTATGAAGCATAATAAAACGAGCACCAATGAGCCCATTACTAAATTGAAGAATTTTGTTATCACAATATACCTGAAGCTCCCTATAGATTGTATCCTATATGTTGAGTGAGCCCAAACAGTTAAAGCTGGTCTGGAATTGGCCTCATATCCCAGAGTCCCTGGGACTGGGCAGGACTCATAAAATATAAGGAGTGGGGCACATAATCATGCGTATTAATGCCTTTAACCCATGACAGCATGTCTTTTGGCTCTTCTCCTATTTGATGGCTCTCAATAAAAGGGGTAAAGAGAAGAAATAAAGCAAAACTTCTATTAAAGAAAAGCCTAATGACTAGAATACTTTTCCCAGTGTTTTCTTAATTCTACATTTTTTGGTTAAAAAATGATAAATCATAACTCAATAATTCCATATTATTGGTTTTGTTTTTTTTTTCATTCAGGGAAAAGGACCAGAATTAGAGATTCAGCTATATCTCATAGCAGTGCCCAGGTTCTTAACTGGCTGTACATTCTACTCACTCAGGGGCTTTGGAATATTTAGGTCCCACCCCAGACCAGTCAGATCTCTTCATGGCCAGGCATGCTGTCACTGTTCTAAGCTCTCCAGGGGACTGTAATGCACAGTCTAGTTTGAGGCCTTTGGACTTTCATTTTCTATGATGCTACATAATTATAATCAATGATTGGCAGGGATTTAACACAATGCCTATTGGAGATGGAACCAAACAGTTTTCAATTTAAGTAAGCTAATCAGGAAATTAAATCAGTCACCGGAGTCTGATTAATAAGAATTTTAAAAAACTTCAAATCAGGAAGTTTTCTCTTTATTATAACTTTGGTTCAAGTTGTGCTAGAGGGGATTTATACTACTAGTTAGAATGATGTTTTCAGATCATCAGCAAACTTCAGGTACCCATTGTTTTGTTTAGTCTCTGTTACTCAGGATGGTGGCTATACTCAGTTAATGAAGTATCACGCAGAGAAAAATGAATACTTTCTTAAAAACGCCATTAGATGGCATACCTAAACTAAGTTTATATCACTTGAGTGAACAGAAAAGCATTTTGATATTATATAATAGAATGGAAACTGGAAATGGAAAGAAGAAGGAATGAGGGAAGATTCCCTAGGTCCTTGCTGTGCTCTAGAGTCATGTGGGCAAAGCAGTTATGGTTCATGTAAAGGTAAGTTAGGTAGTTTATTCACCATTTACTGTGTATATGCAACAAACTGAAGATTTAAGAAATACGTGACTGTATGTCTGTTGTTAGTTTGGTGTTCAAGAAATGAGGTATAGTTATAAGCCAAAAAATACATAGTTATTTAATATGTATAAAATAATGTGCTATATGCTAATCAGGAACCAGAAATGCATAAGGTATGGGCTCTATATTCAAGGTACTTCTCATCTAATTTAGTGGGGAGAGGGTGAGTTATGCTGCAAATAACCAGATGTTTGAATGTATGTATGTGGTAAGCAGAATATTGGCCCCCTAAAGACGTCCATACAGTCATCTCTAGGACTGTGAATGTATTACCTTGTAGAAAAAAATGGACCTTGCAGATGTGATTAAGCGAATAGACCTTGAGATGGGAAAATTATCTCTGATGATCCATGTGGACCCAATCTAATCATACAAATTCTTAAAAGTGGAAAGGCGTGGACAAAAGAGAGAGATAAATGCCATATGTGGAATTTAAGATACAAAACAAGTGAGCAAAGAAAAAAAATAGACAAAAAAACAGACTCTTAACTATAGAGAACAAACTGAGGGCAACCAGAGGGAAGGCAGGGTAGGGAGGAGTGAAATAGGTGAAGGGCATTAAGAACACTTACATGAACACTAAGGAATGCACAGAATTGCTGAATCACTATAATCACACCTTAAACTAACATAACACTGTATGTTAACTATACTGGAGTTAAAATTTAAGGGGGGGGGATGTGATGTTGCTGGATTGTAAAATGGAGGAAGGGATCCCCCAGCCAATGAATGCAGGTGCCTGGAGAAACTGGAAAATGCTAGGAAACAGCTTGTCCCCTAGACTCTCAGAAAGGAGAGTCTTGCAGACACCTTGATTTTAGCCCATTCAAACCTATGTCAGACTTCTGAAGTCCAGAAGTATAAGATAGTAATTTGCGTTGTTTTAAGCCACTACATTTGTAGTAATTTGTCTATATAGCAGCATGGACTCTGATAGGATTATTTCTACAACATAAAATATAGTGTATGCTCAATATATGCTTTTTCAAATATATAAAAATTAGAACAGCAAATAACTATTAGGAGAACTTTCAGAAATTGCCTAAACTCCTATAACTCCCAACAACCTGCCATTCTTATGCCCTCTCATCTGTTTTTTGTTTTGTTTTGCTTTATTTTTTTGAGGTGAAAGCTGTACTGGCCTCTTGAAATAATAAGGGCTTAATGTTCTGAGGAAAACAAGAGACTGCTTTGTAGAGAGTCTTGTGGCAACAAAGAACCCAAAATGTAAAGTAAGGAGTGAAGAGGGAGGAAAGCAGCTGACTCTATCTGTAGGTAGAAGGATGAGCAAGTGGGACATGGTTCCAGAACCAGAAGTGACCAGGAAGTGCCCTGACTAAAAGACCATCATGTCAACACAAGCTCGCCAACAGTGGGGGCGCTCAGATTTACAGCTCTCTTCAACTTACCCCTCTGAAGCTCATTGCTGTCCAGGTCCCACCCCCGCTGCGTGCTCTTAGCCTCCCTGTGTCCCTCACTCATGGTTAGTCTTCTGAGGTTTATTTTTGTTGTGGTAAAACACAAATAATATAAAATTCATCATTTTATAAAAGTTTAAAATGTTTTTATTTTATTTTTGAGAGAGAGAGAGAGACAGAGACAGAGACAGAGACAGAGCACAAGTGGGGGAGGGGCAGAGAAAGAGGGAGATACAGGATCCCAAGCAGGCTGCAGGCTCTGAGCCGTCAGCACAGAGCTTGATGCGGGGCTCAAACCCACGATCCATGGGATCATGACCTGAGCCGGAGTCCAATGCTTAACCAACGGAGTCACCCAGGCACCCCTAAAATTCATCATTTTAAAGAGTACAATTCAGTGACATTTACAATGTTGTGTAACCATCGCGACAATTGAATTTCATAACAGTTTCATCAAAAGGAAACCCCATGCCTATTAAGCAGTCACTCCCCATCACCCCCAATCCCTGGCAACCAGTAATGTGCTTTCTGTCAGTACAGATTTGCCTGTTCTGGACATTTCATATAAATGGAATCATGCAATATCATCTTTGTGTCTGGCTTATTTCACTTAACATAATCTTTCCAAGGTCCCTCTATGTTGTTGCATGAGTCAGAGCTTTATTCCTACTTATAGCTAAACAACATTCCATTGTGTAGATAAACGTTTTGTTTATCCACTCATCAGTTTACAGACATTAAGATTTCTACTTTTTGGCTGTTGTGAATAATGCTGCTATGAAAATTCTTATACAACGTTTTGTTTGAACACCTGCCTTTCAACTCTTTTGAGTATATACCGAGAAGTGGAATTCTAGATCACCTAATTTTATATTTAATTTCTTGAGGAACCACAAAAATGTTT
Source organism: Cryptoprocta ferox (assembly GCA_028646485.1). Lineage (NCBI taxonomy): Eukaryota > Metazoa > Chordata > Mammalia > Carnivora > Eupleridae > Cryptoprocta > Cryptoprocta ferox. The sequence continues at coordinate 83,311,605 of CM053568.1, read as the reverse complement.
CCCTTGGTGGGTGAATCATTTTACATTCTTACCAAAAGGTATGAGGGTTACTATTTACCCAGTTCCTTGCTAATACTTGTTATCTGCCTTTTTCTTTTTTTAAAACTCTACCGATTCTAGTGGGTTTGAAGTTGTTTCTCATTATGGTTTTGACTTGAAATTTCCTAGTAACTAATAATATTTTTTCACAGACTTTTTGGCCATTTGTATATCTTCTTTGGACAAATGTCTATTCTAGTTCTTTGCTCATTTTTAAATTGGGTTGGTTTTGGTTTTGAGCCGCAGGAGTTGCTTACACATGATGGACACTAGATCATTATCAAACATAAGATTTACAAATTTTTTCTCTCATTCTGTGGGTTGTCTTCTTACTCTCTTGACAGTATTCTTTCATGAATACAAGTTTTTAATTTTTACGAAATCCAATTTGTTTTATCTTTTGTTGCTTGTACTTTAGGGGTCATATCTGAGAAACCATTGTCAAATCCAAAATCATAAAGATTTGTTTCCATGTTTTCTTCTAAGAGTTTTATAGTTTTAGCTTTTACATTTAGGTTTTTGACCCATTTTGTGTTAATTTTTTATATGCTGTGAAGTAGGGGTTCAACTTTACTCTTTGGCATGTAGATATCCAGTTATCTCAGCATGAGGCTCATTCTTTATGAACATAAAGAAGTTAGGCACCAAACAGGTAAGATTAGGAGTCACATACTAAATCTGTAACTGACTCAGATGACGAATCTCAGGATTCAGGCCCTCTGAAAAGAGCGTCTTGGCCTGTTAGCGGTCTTCAAGTACCTGAAGCTCAAGATGGTGACAACCTGCTGGTTTCTTTTTCTACTAAAGTTGAAATGGATAGAAATAAGTTAATTTAACTACATTACGAAGGATTGGGTAAATACAAAGAATACAATACATTAATTGACTTTTAAAGAGGTTGCTAAAAATGTTCAGCAAATCTCTTTAAATGTGGGGCAAAATATTTGTCACTTAATAGAATCACTTAGAGGAGTTAATGAAAATACTTATGATTTCCTATATTCTGTCCATATTCAGGAAGGGTAGGAAATGAAAGTGAAATAATGAGGTCACTGGTGCCACAGGCACTTCTACAAAGGAAAACAAATGACAAAGAAAGGTCAAGCCACCAAGCTGATCGTATGCTACCTAGTGCTTCCATGCTGACATTGGGTCTAGGACACTTCAATCAGCTCTCTAACGGGGACACAATGGTTTTAGGTTTGTTCACAAACTTAAATGAGCCCAATGAATCCAGTTACAGACTGTCAGAAAGCTTTTCTTTTTCTTTGCTTCCCTCATCAATAATTCTGTTTTCATAAATCTGATCAGAGTTCTTCTTTCATTCATTTTTAGTTCTTCATTGGTTGAACAAGGGTGGTCACTTTACTTATTTATTAACTCAGTAAAGCATGTTCTGAATGCCCAATATATACAGAGTCTGGGACACAAAATTATTAATTAAAAATGGTACCATAGCTTTAATAATTTTGTTTTCTCTATAAATCTTCATAATATATATTCTTTCTCCCTCTCACCCTACCTTACTCTAAAAATAATTTAATGCAGGCTTGCTGTTAAAATCTTTAGACTTCTTGTATGTGTCTTGTTTCTACTTCATTTTATTCCTTAAGATAATTAAGAACATGGGGCAGCAGGAGGAAGAGAATTTTTAAGAGAGAAAAAAATATCCCCTTTTAGTAAACACTGTTTATAGTTAACATTAAGGGGAACAATTCAAAGTGGAATTATTCTCCAATAAACTTATTAAGTACAAAACAATAGTGAAACCACATTTTAATAAATGTTTTAGTTTAAAATAATTTTAGGGGTGCCTGGGTGGCTCAGTCGGTTAAGCATCTGACTCTTGATTTCAGTTCAGGTCATGATCTCATGGTTCATGAGTTCAAGTCCTGAATCAGGCTCTGTGCTGACAGTGCGGAGCCTGCTTGGGATTCTTCCTCCCTCTCCCTCTCTCTCTGTTCCTCCCTGACTTGTGCTCACTCGCTCTCTTTCTCTCAAAAAAAAAAAAAAAAAGAATAAACTTTTAAAAATAAATAAATAAGGGGTACTCAGGTGGCTCAGTCGGTTAAGCGTCTGACTTTGGCTCACGTCATGATCTTACAGTTCGTGGGTTCGAGCCCTGCATCAGGCTCTGGCTGACAGCTCAGCCTGGAGGCTGCTTTGGAGTCTGTGTCTCCCTCTCTCTGCCTCTCTTCCACACATGCTCTGTCTCTGTCTCTGTCTCTCTCTCTCTCTCTCTTAAAAATAAACATTGGGGTGGTTGGGCATTTGACTTCAGCTCAAGTCATAATCTCCCGGTCCATGGGTTCGAGCCCCAAGTCGGGCTCTGCACTGACAGCTCAGAGCCTGGATGGAGCCTGCTTCGGATTCTGTGTCTCCCTCTCTCTCTGTGCCTCCCATGCTCATACTCTGTCTCTCTCTCTCTCTCTCTCTCTCTCTCAAAAATAAATAAATATTTTAAAAAAATTTTTAAACATTAAAAAAAACGAATTTTAAAAAGATAAAAATAAATAAAACAATTTTAGATTTGCAAAGATAATTACAAAACTAATACAGAGAGAGTTTATGGATACCCTTCGTATATTAGCTTCCTCTAATATTAACGATTTATAATATCAAAGTACAATGATCAAAACCAGGAAATTAACATAAGCACAATAAAATAAACTAAACCATTGACCTTTTTGATATTTCACCAATGTTTCTTCTAATGTCCCTTTTCTGTTCCAGGATCCAGTCTAATATCTCACATTGCATTTAACTGTTGTGTCTCCTTAGTCTCTTCCAATCTGTGACAGTTCCTCGTTCTTTCTTTGGCTTTCATGATATGTATTTCTGATAAGTACTGGTCAATTATTTAGAAGAATTTGTTTTACTTTGGGTTCTTTTAGTGTTTTCCGACAATTAGACTGAGGTTGTGCGCTTTTTGCTATTATTCTTCCACCACAGAATGCTGTTGTGTCTTTCTCACTGTATCACATCAGACGATACCTGATGTCAGTAGGTCTTACTAATGGCCATGTTAACCTTGGTCACTTGGTTAAGGTGGTGCCAACCAGGTCTCTCCACTGTAAAGTTACTTTTTTTTTTTGTTTTCTAATTGATAAATACTTTTGGGGAAATACTTTGAGACTCAGTGAATATCTTGCTACTCCCCCTATTGATTTTAGCACCCATTGCTGAGATCTTGCATGCAACAGTTATTACTGTAGTTTCTGCCTAATGGTGATTTTTGTATCTTCTTCATTCCATCTGTATCTGTTCATTGGAAAAGCTGTTCCTTATTCACCTAAATTATTTATAGCAATATGGTCTCATGGACATTTTATCCTATGGGTTATAATCTAGTACCATCATTATTTAGTTTATGGTTTAAATTATTGTTTTGACTTAATTGACAACTCCTTCCAGTTGGCTCCTATGTCCTTTTGACATACCCCAACTTTTTTGAATATTTGTTTATTTTCTTTGATCAAAAGATATTTCATATATACTGCCCCTGTCCCAGGTCTGGAATTAACCACTTATTCAAAGAGTCCTGGTTCCTCATATTGGAGAATAGTACTTAGAAATCAAGACCTGGACTCTAGATGTGTTTGTTGCTATGGCCATTGTTCCTAGATCCATTCAGCCATGACACGTACATATACTAACTAACCCAGGCACATACCAGGAGTTCATGCTGCTATCTCTGATCAATCCAGTATGATGCCTCATTCTAGTCTTTCCCTATCTTCATATGTCCTTTATCAGACAGTGAGAAACCTGGCTCTTATTTTCCATAATATATTCACTTCACTCCTACTAGACACATAAAATAATTCTAAAATTGCCAATATATGCCCTGAAGAGAAACAGATTCACTAACTAAAGTACATGATTTGTTCTTTTCCCCTTTATAACATCCATTCAAAATACTGTTTTCCTGTGAATTGGGTTAGTTCTTCCTGGGCTCCTTCAGGATGGTTAGGTTCTTCATTTGTAATAGTTACACTTTATATCCTCTACATCCTGGTCGGTTTTAATTAGTTACAGGGTGAGCGGGTATGTGAGACATACCTGTGTTCTGCTAGTCAAAGCTACATCACAAGATACACTCCAAGAAGTGTATCTCCCTCCTCATTCCAGCTCAACTATTCCCACCCTTCTCTTTTCACATAGCCCCTGACAGTCTCCCTACAGGTGCCTAATTTCTCTAGTCTTGGATTATCCTTATTGCATTTCCTTTGCACAATAAACTGACACATGTGTATTTTATCTGGTCTTCTTCGTTCTTACATGAAGGGTATTGTACCGATGATACCCTTTTATACCTTGCCTGTACATTTAACAGTGTACCACTCCAAAGCTGTTCATATAGATTTTCCTCAATAACAGTTGCGTGGTACTCCATTGTGTGGATAATATTATTTATTCAAATGATGTGTGGGCACTATATTAGTTTCCTGTTGCTGTGACAAATTTGTTGTAGCTTTAAATTTATCCAAACTGGCTTCTATCTGTTACAGTGAGGCCTATTATGATATAAATGCAATAAAATAATACTTATTTCTACACAGTCTTCCAGTAGGGATTACCCAGAATGCAAAAGCATTTTTCTGCTAGGTTTCTGTCCTTCCTAAAAAGTTCTTCATTTAATATTTTTAAATGCCCTCTAGATGTTAAGAGCCTTTAAATGTAAAAATTAAAATAGCCTTTCATATGTGAAAATGTTTTATTTAAATACATTTTTTGCTCTTGCTGTTGTTAGTATTCATAAACCACCAGAGATAGATTCATTTAGAATGATAAAGTATGACTGAAGGTACTACGTTAAGAACACAGCCCTACTGCATTTCTTAATAATACGTGACCACATAAAAAATCCACTTTTGGGGAGAGTCCATGTGTACATGAGGATTTTTTGGGAAAATGAGAACCATGAAAATTAGAAATAAGAAACCACATCTCCATTTGGTCCTTAGTGCCTATTCCAAGAGACGGGCTTCCAAATTATAGTGCAGAAGGACAAAGGAAAATGCAGTGGGAGGAAGTGAATAGAGATTATTACACAGAGAAATGTGCACTGTTCTAATGAGGTTCCTAAATACAATGTTTTCCTCTCAACTTCTCCTACATTACTTTCTGCTCCCTGAGCCATAGTTTTTTATTTCCTAATGATTGCTGCCCTTATTTTCTAATGAAATTGCTCCATGTTTCTATGGAGGTATCTACAGAGAGATGATTAGAACTCCTGACCAAGCTTTCAATGATTTCTGGATTAAGTAACTGACTGTGCAGCTTTCTTGCCAATTGTTGGAAACAAATTCATATCATGCCTCAGAGTAATGATCACCTAGTCAGGTAAGATTCATTTTTCAGTCACATGTTTTTGTAGCTTACATAAGTAATTTCACCCAAACCTTAATAAAAGTCTGTCCTCTGCCCCTGATCTCTGCCCTCTGAACCAGCAACACATCACATTGTGGTTTGCCAAGAGTTCAACTCTAGGCTCTATCTCAGGCAAAAAGAGAGTTGATTAAAAAAACAGGCATGTTTAAGTCAGTGTTAGAGGGAACTGATGGTGAATTTTGTTTACAGCGTCACGTGTGGTTCTTTTTTGTAAATGGAAAGTTACTTTAAAAAAACTTCTTATGAAAGACTCCTCACATCGAAAAGTTTCATTCAGTTATATTATTTCCAATTATTTCCCCCTCTTCCTTCATTTCCTTACATCTGAACCATTCATTTTTCCCCCTCATTGACTATGCTGAAAACTCATACATATATTTTGCCTCCTCTTTCTCTCCACCTTCCCCCTCCCAGCTGATCAGCAAGTAAATGTGGATTGCAGGTTCTTACTTCCCAAGAATTTAGTAAACCTCAGCCACTACATCAAAAATTCTAGATCATCAGGCCTTTCAAAGTTTTGAAAAATTCACTTAACAAAGATACATTATAATTAATGTTCACAGTTCTTAAGAAAGGGATATATGTGAAACCTAATGTTAATAATAAAAACAGCATCACTAACTAGAAAGCTAGGCTAGGAAGATGATTATTTCTACAGATTTACCAATTGAAAGAGAATGCATTTCAGTAAATATAAGATTCTTTCCTTCCCAAATCACCAGATGTCTAAATACAGTTTTTACAATTCAGTTTTTCACATTCATTTCCATGAAGGCATAGTCTTGTATTTGATTAGGCTTTTTGTTATTGCCAATCTTAGCAATCTTTAAAATAGAAATATATTCTTTTTGGAATCTTTTCAGAAATAACTGGTTTTACTATATTTTATTTATTTTACTTTAGAGAGAGATAGAGAGCATAAGTAGGGGGTGTGGGAGGGAGATAGAGAGACAGAGAGAATCTTGCAAGCTCCATGCTCAGTGTGGAGCCCAACGCAGGGCTCGATCCCTCGACCCTGGGATTATGACCTGAGCCAAAATCAAGAGTTGGATATTCAACTGACTGAGCCACCAGATGCCCCAAGAACTGGTTTACTTTAAATCAATAAACGGTTAAGTATTATTAGAATGAAGTTACTTCATTCCTTGAGTTGTCTGGTCCTAATAATCAGCTTGTTAAAGCAATTAAGAAACCTTGAGTGTAAACTATAAACTAGTAACAGAATATATGGAATCAAAAGAAAATAAGAGATAAGAAAAAATGGACATTGTTAGTCCTGTTAATCTACAATTCCCTTTGAGAAAGCATAGATCATTTGTTGCTAAGTAAAAAGTCAGAGTAATGTGGAAAGATCATATTAAACTGTTGAAGAAACTGCTTTGAGTGGCATACTTATCAAAAAGTAGTTGGAATTATTTACACTTGCCTTGAGATTTTACAGCAATATTATGTAACTGCTAGAGCTATGTGTTTAAAGCCTCTCACAGTAACCATATAAAAATCAACAGGAAGTATAAGAAATACACAGAAGCCTTTTTTATTTATTTCATATTATTATGAGATATTCATTGTTCAAACCAGCTATTTCTTGTTATTAGGTAGATGACAGAGGAAAAAGAAAAGATACTGTTCCCTCCAGGCCACCATCAGCAGGAGGGAAAATGAAAATGGCAGGGTTATTATAATGCTGCAGACAGTTTTTTTAATCCAAAAGTTATTTTAATAATCATATCACTAATATTAATAACTGCTAGGGGCGCCTGGGTGGCTCAGTTGGTTAGGCGTCTGACTTCCGCTCAGGTCATGATCTCACAGTTTGTGAGTGTGAGCCCCACATCAGGCTCTGTGCTGACAGCTCAGAGCCTGGAGCCGGCTACGGATTCTCTGTCTCCCTCTCTCTGTCCCTCCTGCTCGCACTCTGTCTCACTCTATCTCTCAAGAATAAATAAACATTAAAAAAAAAATAATCACTAATTTTTACTGAGTGCTTGTTAAATGCCAGCCACTATTCTGTATATTTTATGTATTCTCCTATTTTGTTTCATAATAACCTAGTAAAGAGATCCTATTATTATTCCCATTTTATAGATGAGGAAGCTTAAGCCCAGAGAGGTTAAGGAGCTTGTCTAAAGTCATGCAGCTAGTGTGTTATAGAACCAAGATTTAAATCAGGGAGTCTGACTACAGAATTTGTACTTTTACATAACCATATTTGTCTCTCCCTGGTTCAATTATTCATTCATAAAACATACACAAAAACCAGGGTATTAACCAATATGAGAATGTAAGTTAACCTTAAACAATTTGGCTTCTGCAGATCTATGTTATCATTACACAGTAGTGACATGTAAATGGGAAATACATGTAAAAGTTTTAAGATAAAATTTAGGATAAGCTGTGGAAATAAGAAACACACCGTTCTGGGACTTACTGTCAATGACAAGTTATATGAGTGTATCAACCCTAAGCAATTACTCAGAATTATGATAGCACCTTTATTGTTAGCCTCTATAACAACTTGCCAAGTATCACTTAATTTATCCTCAGAGAGCAGTCCCAAGGAGAGCAGATTATATAACTGTTATCACGATGTCTAAAATATAAATGGAAAAAGGAAAAAACAAAGGCACTGAAAAATTAAGAGGTTTATTCCAAAATGTGCACACTGTTTAAGTCTCGTTTTTTTTTTTTTGGCATTTTACATCTTTTATTTTTATTTATTTATTTATTTATTCTTAACTTTATAATTATTGTCAGGTTGGTTGACAACCAGTGCTCTTCCCCACAAGTGACCTCCACCAAGACCATCACCCCCCATTACCTTTCCCCCTTCCCCTTCCCCCCTCAGTTTGTTTTCAGTATTCAAGAGTCTCTCGTGTT
>CM053568.1:83242833-83302792 GCA_028646485.1 Cryptoprocta ferox | reverse complement strand
CTGAGTCCGATCTCCCTGTGCCGCGGGCGAGCCAGACTGTACTCTCCAAGCTCCGCCTCACTTCCGAATCCCAGTCCGTGCAGTTCAACACCGTCACCGGGGATGAGATGCGTTCCCGCTGGCGGCCGGCCTCCCGGCCCGGCTTGCGCCGCCCTTTTCGTGGCGCCGCCGCCGCCGCCGCTGCAGCTGCCGCTTTTCAAGGCGCCTTTCTTGGCGCCGCCGCCGCTCCCGGTGCAGCTTGGAGTGGATGCCGCCGCCGCTGCGCCCAAGGAAGAACTCGCCGGCCAGATGGGACGGATTTCTCTCCCCGCGCCCGGGAGTTATATATGGGGAGACGGGCGAGTGTTTCCTCCCTTAGAGATGGTTCTAGGTGCGTTTTCCGTCTCTCTTTCTCTTCCCCTGGTCTCTCCGGGGCACAGCGTGCTCTCCCTGTGTTGGGTTTGGGCTCCTTCCCCCTGCGCCACCGGGACCCGCCCGTCCCCTAATTTCCCAGATCACAGTCACTCAGTCAGGCATCTTTGAGGTTGTCTTCTTTCTGGCGTCTGTTTCTTCTTTCCCCCACTTGCAAATCCGAGTTTTATCCCTTCCGTCCTTCTCAGTTCAATCCATACGGGCGGGCGCGGATCACAGAGCTCCCTGCTTCTCCGCCATCTTGCCCGCCAGCCTAAGTCTCGTTTTGATTGAATCCTAGTACCGGGCATTGTTATAAGAGATTTGTTGCCTTTCCCTCTGGATATCATAATGCGGATACCAGAGCTCTAGGTGGTGAGTTCGGTGCTGCCCAGGCCAGCTTCTCACCTCTGTGCATCCTTGCAGCAAAGGAGACTGGTGTAGGGCTGCCGGATTGAGGGGAATGTGCCCCCACCCCCTTCAGCTTGGTAGCGGCGGGAAAGGGGAAGGTGCACTGAATTATCTGTGAGACTTTTCCAACCAAACCTCTTTCTCACAGATTCTCTACGCAACCTAGCTCAGTGCCAGCTTTAGAGTGTCTTGGCTACTCTAAGGTTGAAGACAGCTGAGCTGGACAAAACATGAAAACAAATGAACACACCAGGGTAGCCGTGGGGCTTCCCTTTGTTTCTCATGATTCAATACAGTTAAAGGCCAACCTTACCTCTGCTCCAAGGCCACAGACCCTGCCTTTGATTCTGGAGGACAGTTTCCAGAATGTGTGCCACTGATCACAGGGTGATGAGGAGACGGCAGCGCTGAACCCACACCCAGTTCGTCACCACTTCTGACCAAAGACTCTAAGGAGTAGCCAGTGTGCCATCATCTTTGTACACCCAACAACACAGCTCACTACATGTGACAAACTACTTTTGTGGAATTTTCTGACATGAAACCAAAGCGTGCTGCCCTCATGGAAAATACTGTGATAATCTACATAAAATTAGTATTGCCTTTTCCCCTCCGGTAATGCTTTTGGACATCTTGGCTGTTTTCTGTTTCACTCTGAATAACCAAATGTCATAAATTGCAAATGCTTCAAAAAGAAGTAATCTCATTTTAATTTAACACAAATAAAAACCATCTTGCATCATATAAAGTTGCCTTAAATCAATGACTGTAGAATAACTGAAGGATGCTTTAAGTATACACAAACATTTAATCGCTGGAGCCAAATTTCAAGGTCTTTTGGTGGCCAACATAAATTCAGCCAAGTATTTTTCTGGCTCTTGGTATATGCTATATATTCTTCATTTGTTGTTTTTAGAAAATTCTGCTACTTTGATGTTTAGGGTGGGGAGACCTAGTAGAGCAAAAGAAAAAATATCTCCTTTGTAACAATTTTCTGACAATCAGGCATTATGATAGTCAATAGAATATTTTTTTAAGATTTAGTCTTTTTTGAATTTCAAAGACATTTAGAAAGTCTTCCCCTGAAATGTTCCCATTTGACATGATATGTGGAAGGCAGCATACATGTATTTGACTGCTATCACTCCACTTTATTTCCAACACCCTGGACTTTCCTTTTTACACTTACTATCTCTCAATAGATGTGCAAGGTAGGTGTGTAATGGCTGCATCTGATGGGCTGAGGTAACTGCCATACAGAGTCCCACATCTAAGATTAGAGAGCTAATACCAAAGGAGCCTGAGGTCAGAGTCTGGATCTCCCTGGCTCCAAAGTCACAAACCCCACCTTTATTTGGTGAATTATGGAATGCCATCAAGAATAAACACTGTAGAAGAAAGGCGAGGATGGTGCGCCGGTGTTCACATTCTGCCCTTGGATCCTGTGGGAGAGAGCCCAGGCAGGAAGGGGCTCCAGGCCCTGCAGCTACCTCTTTGAGTCTCTGCCTAAGGCCACTCTGTTCAGCCCTCCTCTGTGATCTTCAGATTCCGAAAATGGTCCAGCATCAGGTCACCTTGATCAATTCTGTCAACATGTCCAGATCTTCCCTTAGCACTCCCATGGTTTTACAAGTTAATTTTACATGGACAAAGGTAAGCAAAATATAGACATAACTAGTTCATAAAAATATAAACTTAACTAGATACAGAGTGGGCTGTTGCTGAGATTCTAAGCCAAAAAAATCCTGGCCTGGGGCAGATGAAGGCTGGCCCCAGGGTTTCAGAATCTTCTAGACAGCCTGCATTGGTTTCTTCAACAAATATCTAATCCAGATGATACTTTCCTGGTGCATCTGGCCATACTCACCAACCTTCCTGGGTATTTTACACTTCGGGCCCCTGGAAACCTCACCTTTGCTCCTCACTCCTCCTTGACATTTCTCTTTGTCAGTTCGGTTTTCCTGATGCACATTCTCACTGAGAGCTCCCAGGGTCCCTATCCTTCAGAGGAGGTGAGTTTCACATAATGGGAAGCAAGTCCCTCCACTTCATATTTGTAAAGGCTTTAGATCACAAAGAAGAACACCATCGTACCCTGGAGTTCATGCCAGAATCCCTTCCCTCCAAGGGCCAGAGGCAAACTCCTGTCACTTCCTGTCTTCTCTCTGGTATCACTCTGGGTGACCCACTAACATTCTATACCTTTCAGAGAGCTTCCAGAGAGTGTATCATCTGCAAAGCAGAGATGATGGGTACGCCTACGATTAAATCCTCAGATTATTCCTAGATCAGTTTACCGTCTCTGGCCACCTCCCCACGTCCTCCTTGATGACTCACTACTCAGATATTGTCAGAGAAAACTGCAGAAATCTTCCCAGAGTCTTTTAATAACCCCCTGACAGCACATGGCAGTTGGTAAAGACTGAGAAAGAAAAATGTGCCCTTGACAGCTAGGCCCTGGCACTGAGGCCATGGCGTTCTCCTGTGGAACACAAGCAGCCTCACACACCACCACCATCAGACAAGACCACTCTATAATCATGTCAGAAAACAGACAAAGATATGGACATTGTCCAAACTACGGAGATGACTGAGCAACCCCCCACCCCCATGCTGCCTAACGTGAGGGCTGCTTGCTTCTCTACTATTTACCACTTGCACATGCTTACTTCCTGCCACCATCTAGATAAGAAGACTTAAAATATCCAGTCATGGAATTATTCCCACTTTCTGACAGCACTCAGTCCACATGATCTCTGAACCTTTTCCCAAATTATCTAACACAAGTCCATGTCCTATAAATCTTTTCTAATGTCCTCTTACTGAGACACCTCACACTTCCCCATGGGATGTGTCCCCTCTGCTGCAACAAGTCAATGAACTCTACTTTTTTTACTATGATAAATGTGTTCCTGGTGGTCTTCAGTGGAAGGATGTTGATAGCACTAGGATAAGATAATAAATATCTAATGCTTAGCATTTTCTATGTGCCAAGTACTATTCTAAGCTCTCTGTACATATTAAGCCCTGTAATCCTCGTTACACACACTGAGATTGCCACTATTATTATTTCCATTTTGTAGATGGGAAACTGAGGCACCAGGAGGTTGAATTAAGTAGCAGTCCTGTTTCCCATAAGAGGAACACTCCATCACAAGTTTGGGCAGTCTCAAACTACGGAACAGACCAAGAAAATACTTCATTTCTCCATGATCTTTAGGACCAGGATGATGGAAAGGTAGACTAGTTCCCTAGAACTATATACTTACTTGCTAATTTTAAGCCAAAACCTTGAAAGTCAGAGGGAAAGAGTGGGAGAGTGAGCTCATTTCTGAAGAATTTTTATTTTCCTCACTGAAAAAATATCATCTTTTGCCAAGAAGAATGAGTTTATATAGGTTTTAAGGTATATTCCCCATGATATTCTCCACATAGCCTGTGTTATTTGAGTGCTTACCAATATGACAGGCACGGTTTCAGATGATTACTAATCAACAACATTAATATCTCAGGGCTTAGCTCACTCAATTTCTCAACAACTCTTGATACAGTTGATCGCTGATCACTCCCTCCTTGAAACACTATCCTCAGTTGCTTTCTGGGAAAGCACATCTCCTGGTTCCCCTCTCCCTTCACTAATCCAGCCGTCTCAGTCTCTTCTGCCTCCTCTGTTCCCTGTTACATGTTCCTGGAGTGGCCCTGGCTCATATCACAGTTGTCTTCTCTGTCTGTGCTCACGTCATAGGAGGTCTCGTTCAGTCTCCTAATTTCAACTACCACCTATATAACTAATGACTTCCAAATTTATATTTCTACCTTAGATCTATCATACTGTCCACTTAACATATCTACTTAGATGTCCATAAACACCTCAAGCCAGCATGTTCAAACCACAATTCCTCATTCTCACCCCATCGATCCCATTCTCAGCCATCAAATCTGCTCATCCTGGAGGCTTCCCCATCTCTGTAAGTAAGACCACCATGCTGTGCTCAGGCTTCAAAGCTGAGGTGACCTCTTACTCTTCCCTTTCTCTCACACCCCATTACCCAGTGCATCAGAAAATCAATTTCAGCTCTAAATTTCAAACATATCCAGAATCCAACCACTTCTCACCACCTCCATTGCTATCACCCTGCTCCAAACCCCCATCTTTTGCCTGGATTAGTGCTATAGCCTCCTAACTGTTCCCCTACAACTTCTTATTTCCTTCTTATATTGAAGTATATCATAGACATAGTGAAGTACACAAATCCTATGTGTACAGATCAATAAGTTTCTGCATATGTTTATACTTGTATAATTACCACCGAGATCAATATATAGAATATTTTCAGCCCCCAGGAGGCTTCCTCCTGCCTCTCTCTCTCTCGCTGCCTAAAGGCAACCATTATCCAGACCTCTATCCTCATAAATTAGTTTTGCCCATGTTAATGCTTTGTATGTATGGGATCACACAGTATGTACTCTTTTATGTCTTTTTTTCCAAGTTTTGTAGTATCTGATTACATAAAGCCATGATTTAGTTTTCCATTCTACTGTTGATGGATATTTGGATTGGTTCTAGTTTGGGTCCATTGTGAATACTGCTGCTATGAACATACATGCTCATCTCTCTTGTGTACATGATATTATTAAAAGTCAGACTGATCCTGTTCAAATGTCAAGTCACACAAATTCCTGCTTATAATCCTCCAGCAGCTTCCCATCTTCCTCAGAGTAAAAACTAAAGTTTCAGCAAGGCATGTGAGAAACTGAATTTTGAATTTTACCTTATTTTAATTAATTTAATTAATTTCAAGTTAATATATTGCTAGTGGCTCCCATAATGTACAGCACACCTCTATAATAACTCTGGATGTCTGGCAGTTAAAACAATTTTCAAAATTGTTTTTTCTGGCATATTTTTCATCTAAGTAAATTTATAACAAGCTTGTGAAGTTCACTAAGATAATTCTCAATAGGATTCCGGTTGGGATTTATTCTTGGGTATTATGTACTATTTATAATATTATGAACAGTTTTTAATGGTTTCTGGCATATACAATTTTTTTATTTTTGTGTGTTGAGCTTACATGATCTTATATTCAGCCATCCTTCTGAATTATCTTGTCGATTTTAGCAGTTTTTGTTTTTATTTTTTAGTCACTTTTCAACTTACTTTCTTAAATCTTATAGATAATCATTATCCATTTGTTTTAACTCCTACTATTACTGCACTATGATTAAAAAATGGTGTGTTAGATTTTTGGCTTGGGAATTTATTGGGATATTTTACTGGGGTATAACCCAATATTCACTGAATATTCACAAAGAATATTTTTCTATGTTTATTGGGTTATACACATACATATAATTGACTTGTTATATGTATGTGTTATAATCGAGTGAGAGCGAGAGAGTGGCTGAGAGACAGGGAGAAAGAGAGAGAAGCCCAAGCAGGCTCCGTTCTGTCAGCATGGAGCCTAACACAGGACTCAGTCTCACAAACAGTGAGATCATGGCCTGAGCCAAACTCAAGAGTCCGATGCTTAATCGACTGAGCCACCCAGGTGCCCCGAATTCATATTCTAGTTGATCTGATACAGGGAGTGCTGTCTTCTTCCAGGCTGAGAATTAATGACGCCAATATCTTTCATGAAAGCTCATCCCTTTCCCTTTCTACCACACTGTCTTTTCTGTGGCTCCCCCCGCACTGTGGACTGATACTAAGCCACTACTGGTTTTAACACTTCATATCTTAGCTTGCTTATCAGTACTATCAAATTAGGCTTTAGTTTTCAAAAGTGAAGTCAGTGTGAATAAACATCCCATCTCAAACAAATGTACCTCTTTCTCATTAAGCAAAAACATTCAGGAGGATCATAGAAGGACATTTTATAGCACAAAACTCTAATTACATTTATGTTTATGTTTGCCAATTTGACCTCTCCCTGTCTGTGGCTATTCTGTTCGGGTCTCTATTTAGCATTATATTGCAGGACGAATGAGTGTCGTTGCAGGGATTAAAAAGCAGCAAACTGAAGATTTATTGGTTATGACTGGGTCAGGCTCGCCTTTCTGTAGAACTCTTAGACCCATACACATCAGAAAAGGACAGAATGTAAAAATAACAGTTGCTTCCATTTCAGGAATTAATGGTTATTTTCTTATAATAATGAGATGGTATTTTATTTTTAAAATCACATGTGAACATGAATATTGGAAGTATTATTTCCCAGAAATGGGTAACTAAATAATGAATTCTTTCTACAACCTACTTCTGTCTTTATACTGAAATCAGGTGTAAATAAGAAACTTCCAATTTAAAGGTTTGCCTAAAATTCATTAGAACTGGAGGTGACCTGCCCCATGAATTCTTCCTATTAGCAATTATATCACTAGATTAACTTTCTGATATTAATTAGATTCTGATCTTAGCTACTGTGAAAACATATTTTCTTCTAAATAAAGGAATATCCAGATTAACAACCATCTAAGCTGAGCTCCCCAAATATTTTGCAAAAAATGGCGATGGGCTGATACCTGAGCAATGTTTTAAATGGAAGGCAGATCACTTCAACTCACCCCCTTGACCTACATTTCACTATGGTGTATACTGCACCTCTACAGGGCAAGTAAGCATCTAATACCCAGGGAGGGTGATAGTAGTATCAGAGATAAGAAAACTTGAAAAGAATACAGAAACATTTACTAAGGAAAAAACCAATATTCTTCCCACCTCTTGTGACTGCAGGAAAACCTGGTATGTTTTAGTATGAGAAAAGAAAAAGAATGGAATATAATGCTTAAAAGTAATGATTTATGAAAAGGAATATATATAATGCTAAACAGTCTTTCCTTTCCTCTTTTACAAATGTAAAGATGGAATGTTTTATTATAAAGTTATTTATAAATGTTTGCATCTGAATAGAATTATTCCTTACTAAGTGGTTCAGATGTTTTTGAACACAAAAGAACGTTTTAAGATACAGGAAGAATTATGGAGTCAAGTGACTATATCACCACATATCTTCCTTATTTTTCATAATGATTTAAAATAAATACATGCTGGGGCACCTAGGTGGCTTAATCGGTTAAGCGTCAGACTTCGGCTCAGGTCATGATCTCATGAGTTTGTGAGTTTGAGCCCTGCATCGGGCTTTGTGCTGACAGCTCAGAGCCCGGAGCCTGCTTCGGATTCTGTGTCTCCCTCTCTCACTGCCCCTCCCCTACTTGTGCTCTGTCTCTCTCTCAAAATTACATAAGCACTTTTAAAAATTTTAAATAAACAGATGCTGTCACTTACCTATCATGACAAATGCTGAAAGGGTAGTCTGTCCCATTTCTTTGTTAAACACCTTTGCTGAGGTATAATTGACATAGTATAAAATCCACCCGTTATAAGGATATAATTCAATGATTTTTAGTACATTTATAGTGTTCTGCAACCATCACCATAATCCAGTTTTAGAACATTTCCATCATCTCCAAAAATTCCCTTGTGCTCATTTACAGTAAGTCTTGGATCCCAACACCAGACCCAGAAAATCACTAATCTACCTTCTGTCTCTAGAGATTTGCCTTTTCTAGACATTTCACATAAATGGAATTATACAGTACATGTTTTGTGTCTGGCTTCTTTCACAAAGTATAATAATTTTGAGTTTCATTCATGTTGTAGTATATTTCCTCCTCCAAGGGAATTTTAGAATCAGCTTGTCGAAAAAATGTTTTATTTACTTTTTAAGTTTATTTATTTTGAGAGAGAGGGAGAGAGAGAGAGAGAGAGAGAGAAAGAATCCCAAGCAGGCTCCACACTGCCAGTGCAGAGCCTGACATGGGGCTCGAACCTACAAACTGTGAGATCATGACCTGAGCCAAATTCAAGAGTCAAACACTTAACCAACTGAGCCACCCAGGAACCCCTGTCAAAAAAATGTTTTAAAATTCCCTGCCAACCAGGTGGGGAAGTCTTTGCTCAACATAGCCTTTAATGACTCTTATTTGTTTCTTGCTTTGGATTCCTCCAACTTCTGAAGCATTTTAGAAGAATTATTTTAGATTTAGAACATTTCTGAATGTAATAAAACTACACGAAAGTAAAAAAGTACTTTTTATTGAAGAGCTTCAGTTTCAGGGTTCCCTGAAGACATCAACATGTAAGATTAGAAGCACTACCATTGAGAAGACAGAAGGGAAACAAAGTAAAGAACATCTACATGGTTATAGTTGTATTCAATGCGATTCGTTTTATCTTTTTTTTTTTTTTTTTTTGCTTTGGCTCATATCCTGAAGATAAATACTTTGCCAACTTCCTGGCCATCACGGTAAGTGGTGTTAAACAACGTTACTCTCTATCCTATTGTGACTCTAATAGGATCTCGTTAGACCAAAGTCATGTATCCAACAACCTCTTGTCCAGCACATGAAAAGGAAGCAAGAAGAAATCCTTAAAGACAAAAGAACCAAATAATTATAACAAGGCCATGCTCTAAAATGCATGCAACACACTCATAGGAAGCCCCCGGCTCTCGGGCCCTCATCAGGAACTTATGCACTGCTACTTTAGACACAGTTCTAACAAGCTTTGTTCTCTTACTGCCTCTAAGACCATCGAAAGCAACAGATCAGTGAGAGGGAGAGAAAGAAAAGAAAGGGAACCAGGAGAGACCGGTGCTTAGGAGAGGATTTACTGAGAGTGAGAAATAAGCACTGGATACAGGAGGAGACAGAGAACAGAGGCAGAAGCCTGGTCCCGCTCAGCGAACTGTGACAGTACCGCTGGATTACAGCCCAGGAGGGCTAATGATGACTCTCTGTCTTTACTAAAAGAAGGTTCCTAATGTTCAAACCACCTTCTGATACACCTAGGAAAAGGTGTGTGACTACTAACTAAATTCATAAATAAGTAAACAACCAAACTGCTTTAGTTTGCCATATTCTATTACAAAGGCAGCAGCATTTATACCACATCCCACAGTAAAAGCAGTATACAGCCCTTAGACAAATGTCTGTTAAAATGGCTCAAAATCTTTTGCAAATTTTCTTGCTCAAAGGAGTATATTTCAGTCCTCAGGATAATGTTTTTAAATATGAACAAGTGATTCCCAATATTGCTGAAAATGTAGCATTTCTGCATTTTTTAATGATTTTTTGGCCTGTCCTCATCAACTAACAAAAATTAAGATGCTGGGCTAATCTGTGAGAGATTGCAACCCCATTCATAACCAGACACTACAGTATTAAAGTTCATTCTATAAGGAAGTTGTTGATTATTGTTGGGTAAGTTACATTTGCAATAAACTAAACATCTTATGAATTAGGTTGTATAAACATATTTCTACTATGAAATGAACAGCATGACCGAAACTAAATAGTAGGGAAGATGGGTTTCACTGAGAACACTGGATTAGCAGTCCAGAGCAGGAGCTCCCGCCTGCTGACTACTCATTCTGCAAACCTGCATGTGCCTTTTATCCTTCTTGAGCTACAGTTTCTGTACCTAAGAGGTGAAAGAAAACCCAGTACAAACAGAACTACAGATACTGGCGAGTTACCTAGTCGTTCTTACCCCTCAGCTTTCTCTTCTGGAAGAATGGGGATGTTAGTCACATCTGCCAAACAGACTCTTACAAGGAGTAAATTGCTCAATAACCATTAGCTTTTAGGAATCGTATGTTCACTTGTGTGGAAATTTTGTCTTTTTCTCCTGAAACATATTTTTACTTCCTTAGGCTTCAAGGTTTACAAAAATGTATTTCTGGCTGGCACTGTGTAAAGCTCCTTCCTCTCTTCCCATACAAATATCCTTTCCTCCACCAACCACAGGCATGTTAAAAAAAAAAAAAAAGATGCTCTGTATACACAATTTCTTTTTAGTCTCATAAAAAAGTAAACCCATGAGGTAGGTACTGTTATTATCCCCATTTTACAGATGAGAAAACTAGCATGTACATATGTCGTGACTCACCTGAGGTCACAGGGCTGAGAAGAGACAAATGGAGTCCCATCTAGAAAACTGTAGGAGGCCAGGCTGACCAAGCTGGGAGGGGCTGCAGCAGAAAACAAGGTTGTCCTGGGGACAGATCTGGTCTGAAGGACCTGGGAAACTGAGCATAGAGGCAAAAATAGAAGTTTTCAAGTAGGAGAGCACCAGGGGCAGAATTGATATTTTCAAATAACCAGTCTTACAATTTTGTATCTGTTTTCTAGGCAAATAATAGCAACTAACTTTTATCCAACCCTTATTAAAGCTCTGCTCTAGACCTCTGCATGCATTTGCTCATTTAATCCTTATAACAACTCTTTAAAAGGTAGACACTGTCATTTGTTCCATTTTACAGATGAGAAAACTGAGGCACAGAAAGATGCAAGAATTTGCCAAAATTCAGACAGCTTGCAAGTGATGGAACGAGGCTTCCCTGGCAGGCAGTCTGACCTCTGGGCCACAGTGCTTTTGTTAATAGAGATATACCACAGGCCAGACATATAAGGCTAGCAGAGGAGGCAGCAAGAATGGAGAAAAGGGGGGATTTCAAAAGAAAAGTGGGTGGAATTTCTGGACGAAAGAACCTGGGGGGGGGATTAAGAAGGGGAGTAAGTTGAAAATAATGTCCAAGTTTTCATTCCCCTGGGAGAATTCCAGAGCCTCTGAGGAAGACAAGTTGCTGGAGGAAACTGGAGGTCTGGAGGAAACCACAATGGAAATGCAGGCAGTGCTGTTCAGGGCAGTGTCAGGAATGCGAGATAGATGGCTGCAGCTGGCAGCACTGCTCAGGGAGTAGATGGCGCTCCAGAAAGAGATGTGAGGGCCTCTCACAAAGAGAAACTCTCAAGTCAGGAAAACAGGTACACACTCCAGGAAAGAGAGAGTGAAGAAAGTGAAAGAATAGGCTCTAAGTCCAGGTAATCACCAGCGACAGGTGATGAGAGAAAAAGCAAGACAAAGAGGCTAACACATACCACTGCTCACCAGTCCCTTGCAAATATGCCATGTGATTTAGGAGAGCAGGCTTGTAAGGCAGTTAATGTTGCCCTGGAGATAGAGGAATTGGACTTAAGACATTCAGGGGTCTTTCCCACAATCACACAGCAAGTAAGTGACATAACTAGAATGTGAACCTAGTCCATGCGACCCCAAAGTATATCTGCTATCAATAAACAAAAAAGGTGTAGAAAGGGGAAAATGCCTGACACAGGTGAGGGCTCATGGCTGGTGTCTAGGACAAGACTGACAGGATATGAAGCCTAGAGGTGAACCAGAGTAGGATTTTAAAAGGCTACATCATGTCTAGGAACTAAAGAGCCAGTGGAAGTTTTTCAGCAGGAAAGTAATACACGAATTGCTTTAAGACAGGAATATAAACAAATATAAAAAGAGAAGTGTTAAAAAATGCATGGAATGGGGAAGAAACTAGGAACAGAGAACACAGATGTTGGTAATGCTGTACTTCTTTTGATGGGTAATGATGGAACAAAGGCAGCATGGAACACAGAGACTGGATTCAGGAGGTACGCAGAGATATTTTGGTAAGACCTGCCCATCCATCTCCCAGGGGGTGTCCCCAGAAGGCAGTTGGAAATAGGATCTACTACTGAAAAGAGTTCTAGGATGGAGTTTTAGAATTCAGAAGTCATCAGGAAGAGGTGGTAGTTGGAGATTACAAGGTGATGATATCACCAGGAACTGGAAGACCAAGAGAAGATGGCTAAGCAGGAAATTCTGGGGGGGAAGTAAACAGAGGATTTGAAGGACCTTTTCTGGAAAAGGCTCCAGTCTCATCTGTTCTTACGAGTTTCCTTTTCCTTTTGTATCCTGTCTATAGAAGGGGAGCAGGTCTTGACCTTTCAGAACTTCCGTTGCTCCTTATTACGCCCTCATCTTGAGCACAGACACTATTTTCCCTACAAAGCCCTGGGCTGGCCTTGTTCCCTCTCAGGGAGAGATCCTGGAGCCCCAAACCCATGCCAGTGCAATGAACAGGGGAGACCACATCTCAGAAAAGTGTTTTGACAGTCAAGTCTGCAGACCCTGGTCATTATTCAGAAGTGGTGGCTACCAGTTCCCTGAGGAATATGCTGTGGCACTGAAAAGGAGGTCTTATCAGGACCATGGGAGGCTCACATTCAGAAAGTGGTGGTTACTGAAATCACTTAGGGGAGGGGGGCATGAAATGCTGGTGAGAAACTGGAGGCAGTGAGTTGTTGAGGCTCTTTCAAAGAGATTTAAATAGAATATTCAGGTCAGTCTGTACCCCAGGTCAATTTAGAGCTCTTTGTGCAATCTTTCTAAAATTCTGGCATCAAATATATGGAAAGCTAAAGGTTTTTCAGATGATAATCACATACCCTGTCCATTTACCCCTATTTTCTATACTGACTTGATTATTGCAAGTATACTTTAACAGTAGACTGCAAATTTGGACTTTGGGACAGGCAGGTCTGGGTTAGAATCCCAGATCTGCTATTTAATAACTAAGGCCACAGGGAAAATCACTCAAACTTTGATCCTCAGTTTCCTCAACTGTAAACTGAGATAATATCTCCTGTGGCAGTTAATATGGATTGGATTGTTTGACTTCTGTCCCATTCCAAATCCCTTACAGACTGCCTGTGCATACAACAGAGGCTGAAAAGTGAAAGGCAAATTTCCTAGACTCCCTTGCAGCTGGGTTTCACATCTAACCTGGTCTGCCAAGTAGGTATGCCCGAAGGAGACTTCGGAGGTGGACGTGGGCACTGTAAAGCTCCGAAAAGACACTGGATCTTCTAGTAACCGCTGTAGCAGAAATGACTGGTACTCTGGGGATATGGAGGTGGAGTCTCAGCATTTGGTCCTAAGTATCTGTGACAGGAGACAGTAGCTGTGGGGTTCCCCCAGGAAAGTCCCATGTTCTGGCAGAGCATTTCTCCTGGCTGTGCTGTTCCTGACAGTATAGGATGCAAACTGATTTTCATGGCTCCCCAGAAATTCTTAAGCTGCTAAATACCCTGCAAAAATTGTCATTTTGTTTAAACTAATAGTTGGAATGGATTCCATTTTTTTCAACCCAAGGACTAATGTCATAGGGTTTTCGTGGGAAAGTCAATGCATGTAAACTAGTATAGTACTTAACACCTCGTGAGCCACGTTACTATTTTTAGTGTATCAGCTTCCACAATGAAGTAGAAATAAGCATCCTGCAGTTTAAGGATTTTCTGATTTTATTTTTTGAAACATATTTTGGTTCTAAGATTCTTAGTTCTAAGTATTACAAGGTTTTAGTTTTGTGTACAGTTAGGATTGACAAAGTGGAACATTAATTATCAAACTAAGAAATACGTACTCTTTAAAATAAGGAAAACCAGGATAAAAGAAAACACCCTTATTGTTGTTTTTTACTTAAGTTGTGGAATTGTCTTCAATTTCAGTACCAGACACAGTTAGGAATGGTCTTTAAAGAATTTTAGATAATGGCTGAGAAGGTCAATAGTCTTTTGTTCTTTCCTAGGCTCTGCCTATCTTGTTAGCATCTTCTGATCTCCTTGGGGAAAGTCAATATATTTTGGAATCCATAACTTAACATAAAAGGTTTTTGTCAAGCTGGCATTCTTATCTTTTACTTAGGGAAACCTTACTGTTTTCAAACACCTGAGAGTAAGAATGGATTTAATTGTGTTTAATCTTTACTGGAAGATATGTAACAAGATGCTATAAGCAAAGCTTTTAAGCTTCTAAATACTACTGCAGTTTTGTTTATGTTCAATTATTTTCATAAGTTATTGATTTAAAAAATAGTTTTTTTTAACTTGAATTTATTACGCATTTCCCTTTCTGGATTCTCCCCAAACTACTTACTGGATGTTGAGCATTAAAAATATCTGTAGAGCAGGGCATCTGGGTGAATCAGTTGGTTGAGCGTCTGACCCTTGGTTTCAGCTCAGATCATGATCTCACAGTTCCTGGGTTTGAGCCCCACATTGGGCTCTGTGCTGACAGTGCAGAACCTGCTTGGGATTCTCTGTCTCCCTCTCTCTCTGCCCCTCCCCTGCTCATTCTCGCTAATAAACAAACTTAAAAAAAAATCTGTAGAGCCAATCAAAAATAAATCCACTTGTTACAGCTTTCATTACAGATGCCTCATGTGAACAATCTTAGTTTATGTTCTGTTTACCTAAAATTCTGATTTTCTGGGTCTTTACCCAGACAAATATGAAATATTTTCATCTCTTATAAAAACCAAAACCTCTTTTGTTGCAGGACACATAGAATTCTTTTTGGCATTGCCCAATTAAGCAAATAAAAACACAACTTTTCTGTTACTTGGGAATATATTACACATAGGTTAAAAGACCACTGAAAACTAAAAACACAGAAGTAACTGAATTTTTTCGAGATTAGCCTAATTATCTCTCAAAAATAGAAAAGGCTCCAATGGAAAAAAATGCAATGAAGATAATTTATAGGAAAATGTCACTGCCTTCTTTGAGTTATGAAAACGTTTTCTGTGTCCAAGTGAAATTTAATCATTTTATTATTGTATTAAGGGGAAACTTGCATTAAGTGGTCTGTGGAACTTTATGTAATTGTCCCTTCTGAAACTAAAGAGATTGACAAATTACTGAGATCAGTAATTTTGTGGCTGTTCTTAATATTTTTTAAATATTTAAACAAAAAATATTTAAACAAAAAGGGGCGCCTGGATGGCTCGGTTAGTTGTGTCTGACTCTTGATTTTGGCTCAGGTCCTGACCTCATGGCTCATGGGACTGAGCCCCTGCAGCTGGCTCCTTTCTGGCAGTGCGGAGCCGGCTTGGGATTCTCTCTCTCCCCCTGCCCTGCTCACGCTCTAAATAAATAAATAAATAAATAAACAAACAAACTTAAAAAGATACATATTTTAAACAAAGAAACTGAAGAATTAAAATACACAAGAGAGGGGTGCCTGGGTTGGCTCAGTCAGTTATGCGACCGACTTGATTTCAGCTCAGGTCATGATCTCACTCTTGTGAGATCAAGCCCTGTGTCCAGCTCTGTGCTTGGCATGGGGCCTGCTTAAGAGTCTCTCTTTCTCTGTCCCTCCCACACTTGCCCATGCACTCTCTCTCTAAAATAAACAAACAAATAAATAAAATAAAATACACAAGAAAGAGCAGATATAACAGTTTTATGAAGGTAGGATATGGTTTCTACTACTAGGTACAATTTTTTTTGTTGTTTATTTTTGAGAGAGACGGACAGAGCATGAGCATGAGCTGGGGAGAAGCCAACAGAGACAGAGACACAGAATCCAAAGCAGGTTCCTGGCTCTGATCTGTCAGCACAGAGCCTGATGTGGGGCTCAAACCCACAAACAGTGAGATCATGACCTAAAGTCAGACACAGCCGACTGAGCCAACCAGGTGCCCCTATGTACAATTATTTTTAATAAGCTAGTTCTCCTTTTTTATGTTCTCTTTAAAATGAATTGTGGTTCTATAACTGTTAAACTAGTATCAGATAAACCTATAAGAACATTAGAGTCTAAAGTCATAATGAGGAACATTCTAATTTCAAATTGTTCTGTAAAGCAATACCAAAAATAAGAGATAAAAACCCCCTAGTATTATTAAAAGATCTAAAATTCTTTTAAAATAGGATGATGAATTTTACATTTATGATTTGGGTTAAAAACTGCTAAGAAGGGGCACCTGAGTGGCTCAGTCAGCTAAGCGTTTGACTTCGGCTCAGGTCATGATCTTACGGTTTATGGGTTCGAGCCCGGCATCGGGCTCCGTGCCGACATGTCAGAGCCTGGAGCCTGCTTTGGATTCTGTGTCTCCCTCTCTGCCCCTTCTCTACTCATGCTCTATCTCTCAAAACTACATAAACATTGAAAAAAAAATTTTAATTAAAAAAACTGCTAAGGAAACTTACTATGCATGTTCTCTTTTGCTCTTATTTCTTATGTGTCATTACTTGGGGAAGAAGGGTGAAAATGAATGTACATTTATTAACATGATGCCTATTACTGGTAAATTAATAATAATATAATTATCCCTTTTTGGCTACTGAAAAAGTTTGATAATAAAATTTATTAATTAATTTGAAATTTTAAATGTATTTAGATTTAGGACTATGATTTTAAGCATAATTTATGAAGTATGAGATAATAAAGTTTTAATTGATAATTAAAATTATAGCTCAGTGATATCTTTCATCAGGAATTTTTTGCCCATGGAGAGGGTATGCATAGATTTTTATTTTTATGCTAGGCTCAGAGTTTATTGCAGATACACAATCTTGCTGATTTTCACAATTTATCTCTGATATACAGAGATGAATACCTCTATTCTTATTAGTAGAAGAGACACAGAAAATAAGATTTGTTCATAACCATTTTTAAAAACAAACTTAAATTTTAGAACAGCTTTAGTTTTACAGAAAAAGAGGATGGGGCGCCTGGGTGGCTCAGTCAGTTAAGCATCTGACTCTCAGTTTCAGCTCAGGTCATGGTCTCATGGTTTTGTGAGTTTGAGCCCTGCATCCAGCTCTGCTCTGATGGTGCTGAGCCTGCTTGGGATGCTCTGTCTCCCTCTCTCTCTGCCCCTCCCCCACTCATATTGTCTCTCTCAAAATAAATAAATAAACTTAAAGATACATATAAAAAAAGAGGACAGGGTTCTTGAATAGCCTACACTTAGTATACTCTACAGTTAATATCTAACATTATTATGTTATGATAGTCACAACTAAGAAATTAACATTGGTATATCACTATTAAATAAATTCCATATTCAAATTTCATTAGTTTTCCCCTAGTTTCCTCTTCTGTCACCGAATCCTATCCAGGATGCCCCATTACTGTATACAATGAGGTTCACTCTTTGTGCCGTAAAGTTTAAAGGGCTTTGGCAAATGCAGAGTGTCACATTTCCACCACGACAGTACCATACAGATCAGTTCTACCACCCTTAAAAAGCCCTCTTGTTCTCAATCTTTTGAGAGTTCCCAGAGGATCAGTTTTCAGACTGATCTTTCAGTTTGATCTCTGGCTGGAAAAACCTAGGCTGTGAATTTTTTTTCAGACAGTGGTTCTCAATCCTAGCAGCACACTTGGAATTACCTGGCAACCTTTAAAAAATGTTAATGACTGGTCCTAACTCCAGATCCTAGTTTCACTGGTCTGAGGTGTGAGCCTAGGCATTGGGATTTTGAAAAGCTCCCTAGGGGCTCACAATGTGCAGGTAAGATTCAGAACCACTGATCCTGCATTCATCTGTTTCATGACTGGATTCAGCTGCATTTTGATAACAACACAAATGATTAATTGATGCATCTACATCATTTTGGGGGGAGATACTATGAACTATCATGTAAGTTATTAAATAATATAGCAAGGATACATTTCACATGCTAAAAAATCATGTATGCCAAACCACTCTGGCTGGAGGAGGCTTCTCTGCTGTTATTTTCTGTTTGGTCAACCTGGGCAGTGCCAGGTTATTTCCTCAAAGGGTATTCAACCATGTTTCAGGTTGGCTTGGCCATCATCTCTGGACTCTAGGATGCTGCTAATTCTCTGATATCCAGCCACCTTCCCTACCCAGCACGTGGTTTATGGCCCCTATCTAAGTGTCTGTTAAGGAGTGCCTAGGTTCTAGGTTTTGTGGACTATCTGGCAAGCCCAGACCTGCTTTCAATTTTAAGCTACCTTCTGTGCCCCTCTTCAGGTTGACACAGGAACCTTGCAAACATTCTTCATATCCTCGAGCGGCTGAGGGAGCCTGGGTGGCCTCTCTCAGGTCTGCTCTAAGCCTAGATCTGTCTTGCAACCATTTCTGCTCCACTTCAGTTGCCCCTTCCCAGAATTCCCAACAGAAGATAGGCCGACAGGTGCTCTCTATCCAGGGATCCCCAAACCACAAACCCATCACAACCCTCCAGAGTTTCAACTCCTAAGAGGAGCCAAGGAGCCAAACCATCTTTAAATCTAAATCTCTTTCACTTCTAGTTCCTTCACACAGTAGAAAGAAGGCAATAAGGGAAAACCGAGTCGTGTTATTTCTCATTCCTTTCCACCCTATGGTTTACATCATGAATTCTATGCTTACTATCCTCTATGTTCTGCTAATGATACACAGTGCCAAGATTTTAGAATTTAAAAAACAACTTTTCTCTCTCAAGAATGTGACTCTCTTGGGGTGCCTGGGTGGCTCAATTGGTTAAGCATCCGACTTCGGCTCAGGTCATAATCTCATGGTTCTTGGGTTTGAGCCCCATGTCGGGCTCTGTGCTGACAGCTCAGAGCCTGGAGCTGCTGCGGATCCTGGGTCTCCCTCTCTCTCTCTGCCCCTCTCCCATTCGCATTCTGTATCTTGCTCTCAAAAATAAATAATTAAAACACTTAAAAAAAAGAATCAATTTCTCAAAATAATGGGCTGTCAAGACAGTTGCATCTCTTGTGTTTTCTAAATATCCCTTCAGAAATCCAATTCTCCTTCTGTGCTCTGGGGTGTATTTGCTTTCTGCTCCAATGCAGTGAAAGATACTGACTTAAGTGACAAAACGCTTGAGGCAAAATGAAAATTGTGGCAAAGAAAAATCTCTATTGATGTCTCAAAATAATACCCCTCTACCATCATATGATAAAATGATATGGATCTGCTACGTCACGTGAATGTCTATTTGCAGCTGGATATATTTAGAAAGCAAAATGATTTCAGTGCAATTTGTAATAATGGCCAATAAGATGAACTTACATTTAATGGCACACAGATCTTTCCTCACAAATGACAGAAAAGGCTGAACATATATTTTAGGGTTGAATAAATGTTCCAGATCACATGCATTCAAGACCTGAGGACACAGAAGAAGAATATCATATCCATTCTGTATATATATTCCAGGGAGATTTCACTGCCAAGGTGACAGCTCTGGATAGCTGTCCAGAGGAAATTTAGTCAAAGTCTACTGAGATTAAAAAAAAAAAAAAAAGACTAATAAAAGCAAATGAAGAATGAAAATCTCCTGGAAGAGCAGATTATTAACTCTGTGCTCCAAATCAAAAGATGAGTAACCAGATTTTGTTATTTGTTTCATCCTCAGCTGGAAAGACAGCTAATGATGCAGAATGAAATGAGAGAAAGGCAAATGGCTTTGCAGATTGCTTGGTCTCGAGAATTCCTCAAATACTTTGGAACATTTTTTGGCATTGCAGCCATCTCTTTAACAGCTGGGTATGTTTGTTTGTTATTTACTTTAAACTTGTCTTAAGTAATTTACTTCTTTTTGCTTTTCACATTACATATTATCAAGTTGGCCAAGATAGGACTTTGGTACAAATAGCATATGTAAACACAGTAACCCCTTAGAGCTTAGTCCTTGGAGATAACTGTAGAACCAGGGTAGAAATAGTTAATTCTGCCTTTAGTATCTCAGATTTCTTCTATCCTTTTCTCCATTTTATAAGTTACAGGAGTGACTTGACACCGAGATAGAAGAAGTCCTCTGCAAATTTATCTCCACAGTCTCTAAGGGGCATATAGCGATACTGAACCATTTTTAAAACGAGTAATCTGAGCCTCAACATCAAATACAGATGAGCAAGTCATAGACTCTGCTCTTGTGAGCTGCAGACTCTGGGGAGAGGTTGTGGGTAAGAAAATCCTATTTCTGTCAAAGACTCAAATGAACTAAGTACCTTCTAAAATGGAGGACATTTCATCCAAAGAGCAGGTAATTTTTTTTTCATTAAGTACAGAGATAAGTATTTGCAGGCCATTCTTGATGTTTATTCTTTTTTGTTCTTGAACCAGGGCAATAAGAAGGAAGAAGCCAGCCTTCCTCTTCCCGATCATTCCGTTAGGCTTTGTCTTCACCTACCAGTATGACTTAGGATATGGAACCCTTCTCCAGAGAATGAAAGGTCAGTTTTTAATAAAGCAGAGTCTATTTCTGATTCATCTGGTTCAAGGATCCTCTCCTTATGACCCCTTCATTTATGAACATTCTGACAAGACCCCTCTCTCTGAGCTTCCAGTGACCAACATTTCTGCTCCCTCTCACAGCAGTATGTTAGAGTCAGCTCATACCAGCTCACAAGAACTATCAAATCTTCAGGAATCTGTAAGCTGGTGGTTAAATACAGTCATTATTAAAAATTAAATTATATAAGCCTATAATTAAATAAATTACAAAAATAATATTAAATTATATTTAAAACAATGGTAATATACACTTATCAGGTTTTTATTATTTTACTATTATCTGTACTCTTAACTTATGTGTATCTATTTTATGTATATCTACTGTATCTGTACAGCAGAAATGCACATACAATATACAGACAGAATAAGATAGAGACACGACCCCAACTTCAGCGGCATCCCATTGGTAGCCTGAAGTTGGTCCTGATGGGAATATTACACATGGAAATCTGCAAACACCAAATCAAGGCTTGACTTACTATTTTGTTGACTGTCTAAGCCAGGGGTTGGCAAACTATGGCCTGCAGGCTGGCCACATGTTTTTGAAAATAAAGTTTTATTAAAACACAGACATGCCCACTGATTTCTGAACTGTCTATGGATATGTTCCCATTACCACAACAGAGCTGAGTGACTGCAATAGAGACATAAGGCCCCACAAGCCTAAAATATTTACTGTCTGGCCCTTTCAAGAAAGCTTGCCAATATGGCCTAGACTTAAGAAAGTGATGAAGAAAATGTTAATACTGTAGATTATGCTTAAGTGTTTGTTGTATCAGTAGCTATTACACTGTGAATAGCACAAACAAATGAGGAAATATTCTCCCAACATTTAAAAACTGTTATATGAAAAATAAAGTAAAATAAAATAAAAACTGTTATCCGATTCAGCCAAGTTGTTTATATCGTTCTCAAACAAAGTTCCAACATATGTCACTGTTTCCACTTTTGTCCCACTCATTAGTATAAATGAAAATACCAACTATCATTCATGTTGGAATTATACTTTCTCATCAACTGCAAACACATGGTGAGAATTTGCCATATGTGAGGCCCTATCACATGGAAACATCTAGTATGTCATCAAAGCCTTATCTAATTACACATAATTTATAATGATTCTTGCTTACTACTTAAGACAGAGGCAATAAAAAAATGTTTGCAGATGTTTGAAACATTATAATTTAAAAATTGTAACCCTGCCATCTTGGGTCTGGAGTACAAATTAACTGTGTGCTAAAACAGAGGTACTTAAAGGAAACATTTGCCTTCATTCCAAAGAAAGTTTATAGAATGTCAAAAATGTACATTATAATTTTTAAAATTTTGCTAATTAGTCTCCAGCTGGGCCCAAGAAAGTACTTGCTGTTATTTGAAAGAGGAATTGTTTATAAAAATGTATATTCTTGTGTGTATATATGTATACAGACTAAAGAACCTTTAATATTATTTGGGGTATTTATAAGTGGTTTCAGGTAAAAGATTAACTT
This sequence comes from Cryptoprocta ferox, assembly GCA_028646485.1. Taxonomy (NCBI): domain Eukaryota; kingdom Metazoa; phylum Chordata; class Mammalia; order Carnivora; family Eupleridae; genus Cryptoprocta; species Cryptoprocta ferox. The sequence continues at coordinate 83,280,573 of CM053568.1, read as the reverse complement.
TTCTGAAAAGGCAGAATTTTTATAGACTTTATTTTCTCTTATGTATATCACTTATATATTAAGGGGCAATTTAGCAAAGACTATATTTGGCTTCTCCATCCCAAACCCCTCCAAACACAACTAAGGCTTACCATCCTGACTTTCCTTCAAGGGAAAAAATATTATGTGGTATTCTTTTTCTTTTACATTTTAAATGTAAATATCTATCAAATAAAATCTATGGCATCTGATTTATCTCTGAGTCTTCAAAATTCCTTTCCTCCCAAAGGGAAGAATGACCTTCCTTTGGGAGTTTCCTTCCCCTGAGGACAATGGGTGAAACATCTGAATGTGAGATTTAGAGGCATACCTCCAACACTGTTACAGCTTGTCATTGGGATATAGCAATTTGGCCTTCTCACGAAACACTAATGGCCATTTTGTCACCCTGCATATTTCTGTACTTTATTTAAGGTGAAGCTGAGAACATACTGGAAACAGAAAAGAGTAAGTTGCAGCTGCCAAGAGGAATGATCACTTTTGAAAGCCTTGAAAAAGCCAGAAGGGAACAAAGTAAATTCTTCATAGACAAATGAAATTATGTTTCCCACTGAATCTCAAAACACATCATCGCTGACTTGAATTATGATTTTTACAATTTTTTAGATGCTTGAGATTTTGATATAATGGATTTTATTTTAAAATATTAAAAGGCAAGATGGGTTTTGTTAAATGATTTTAAAATAAAATTTATAACATTCAACACAAAATCATGGAGGTACTCTAAATAACTTTCTTATTTCCTATATATGTGTGTATTACAAATATCTAAATGTATAATTAATAAATTATGTTGTTTTGAATTTCTGGAAGCAAATGTCCTGCTGCTCTCATTTCTCTGCCACACACACGTTCCCTATCACATTTCTCTCCCACCGATACTTTTTATTTGAATTTGTCAACTGTGTCCTGTTTCCACATGATAGAAAACTAATATTAATGACTAACATGAATATTGTACTTATTATGGCCACTTATTTTCTTGCATATATTATTGTAATCATCCCAACAATCCCATGAGGCAGGCATCATTTTATGGATGTGGAAACTTAGGCACAGAGAGCTTGAATTACTTGCCTAGAACATATATAGACAGAACTGGGACTTGAACCTAAACAGTTTGGCTCCAGTGAATATGCTCTTAACAAGCAAGGACAGTTGTGAAAGACAAAAAGGAAAAACATTCAAATAATGACTCAGGACAGAGTTGCTAAAGAGGTGTCAATGGGGTGAGGTTGATTAAGATGCCTATCTTTTTGCTTCCACTCACCAGGAAACCTATACTCATAAGATAACCCTATTTATCCCCATTCCTACAGTTGCAAACCCTACATATAATAGTTCCAAAGATATTTCCTGATACCTACTCTGTATCAAGCACTATTATAGGCACTAGGGTTATATGGGTGAGTGAGCAGACAAGGTTAGTGCATCCCAGGCAAAGGAATATGTTCTAGTAAGGGGTGGAAGAACTGAGGAAAGGAACAAATAAACATGGAGATAAACAAGACCATTTCTGATGGCGATGAATGCTCCAGTAGAAATAAAACAGGATAAGAGAGTGATTGGGAGGATGGGGGGGGGGGCGCTATGGATCTGGTACAGTCTCTCCAGAGACTACCTCTCTACAGAGGTAATATTTGAGCTGATACTTGAATGATGAATTAACCAGTCCTGTGAAGAGTAGGTTTGGGGACAGGGAATGGATCTCAGCAAAGGGAAGAGCCAGGAGGAAAGACTTTGAGACCTGGCATGGCCAAAAACTAGAAAAGCCAAGCAGAATAGGAGGAGATGAAATCTGAAGGAGGAAAACAAGCCATTGTTGCATACGACAGCCATTATACTCAAGCAGCTGACCACATATCAACATGGTTCTGATACAATCAGAGTCGTAGAGAACCTTGGGTGAGATCTTGAAGAATGTATTGAAGTTCTCCATGAAGATAAGGAGGTGCAGAACAATGACATGCTGGGCAGAAGAAGAGGCCTGATTAAAGGCAAGACCGGATGTCACGTCCAGAGATTTGTTACCGGTTGGATTTTCCTAGGCCAGGGGGTTCCTCCTGTGAGAGACTTGTTAAGAAATGCACTTGGAGGCACAGATTATCTCTGGAATGGCTTTGGGTTTAAGGAATTTGCATCCTGAGAGTAATGGGCATAAAAGACTCTGCACTGGGTGTTACTAGAATTAGTCTACTATAGGGGGAAGATCCCAGAGCCCATGCAATGAAGAATTGCAATGGTCCACCTGAGTACTGACCAGGGACTGAACTAAGGCTGTGGCTTTGACGATAGGTTTAGGAAAGTGCCACAGAAGAATAGCAAAACTGGGAAACTAGTTGGAGTTTGTGGAGGGAGAAGAAGTTCTCTTCACTGAATGATTAGCATGGATTTTCTGGAGGACACAGGAAAGAAATGATTGAGAGGCACACTAGTGGTCTAAAGGATGCTTAACATCTAGCACTGGTTCATAGACCATGCCAGAATCTGGAATTGCATTTCTTTCCCCTTAAATTCAATCATGGTGTCCAAACACTCCTGACACAGTCTAGCCAGGGCCTACCGAGAATGGGCTTGAGTGTCCTGTAAGACTGACTGGCTAAAAATCTCACACAAGATTTGTGTCACTGTGCAACATAGCAGGCTGGGGTCCCTCTGGACCACCAGGCCATTCATTTGTATTGGCTTCTCACCCTGGCATTAACTCTGAGTCCATTAATAATCATTACTCAATAGAGCCTCTGCTAAACACACACACTCACATTTTTGTTTGTCCCTATTGTGAGGCAAAAATCAAAGCAGAGCTATTAAATAATGGCTTTGGAATTCAACTATATTAAAATATATTCCAGTTGTCTTTGGTATTACTGATTATTCAATGCTTTTCCCCTTATTTATTATTAAATATAATACTTATTATATTATGAAATATAATTTATAATTGAAAGGACAAACATTTTTGCTCTGACACTCTTGAGCTGTTTCTTAGCCATTTATGTTAATACTTGCATTAATTACTATTGTTATTATTATTATTAAATTCTGATTACCAACTAGACATCTGACTTTTTTTTGAATTTTTTAATGATTATTTTTGAGAGACAGCGTGAGCTGGGGAGAGGCAGAGAGAGAGGGAGACAGAGGATCTGAAGCGGGTTCTGTGTTGACAGCAGACAGCCTGAAGTGGCATTCAAACTCACGAATTGTGAGATCCTGACCTAACCCAAAGTTGGACACTCAACCAACTGAGCCACTCAGGTGCCGCTAGACATTTCTAAATACTGAACATGATGTGGTCCTTGTTCAGCTAGCTTATAATTACAGATCTTTGTGATATTACAAGAAGAATAAGGAAATTTTTATAAGAAAATATATTAGGACAAAAATAAGAAACTAAGGTCTAATTATAAGCAAAGATTTAGAGATTAGAAAATTGGTAACCTCACCCAGTGCCTTTTCAGTGATTAGGATCAAAGTTGGGGGAAATCTCATCCCTACCCTGTGTGGGTGTTCATCTTCCCCCAAGACACTGCTGACCTAACCAAAGCAATGCCAGAGACTCCCTCAGCTTCATGTGGAGGTTAAGTCATGGTGTGAAGGAAATAATATGGGCCCAGAAATTTTCTGCACCAGAATGACCCTTCTTGGAAATCACTTTATAGTAATAAAATAATAGTAAAAACACAGTTTATAAGATTGCAGTACTTAACCATCTTGAATGTTTTTAACTCATATTTAAATAAGAGAACTGGGAACTAAAATTACAGGCACTGAAATTACAAATAAATTAAGTTTATATGGTATTGCACCCAACTCAGCTTGTGTTTGGGGATAAAACTGAAGCGTCCTTTATGGTCCAGTACCTAACTGCACTTTGTAAAGATTATAGAAGTGCCCTAAATCTACTGAAAAGTTTTAATGACAAATACTGAAATTATTGTCCAGATGTTAAAAAGAGAAGACCCTTGTATATGGTCTAGTATAAGTCTTCATTTTTATATTTTCTCAAGAAAATGGAGGTCTTTAGTGATTTACCTAAAATTCCACATCTGGTAATGATAGTTTGTACTAAAACGTTGGTGTTTTGAATTCCTGGCAGGATTCTGCCTGACTCTGAAAGGACGGTGACAATGAAAGTCAAAATCAAAAATATACTTCTAAACTATCATAGATACTCAGCCTCAGAGCCTTAGAAGAGGAGATTAGAAGGGCAGGGTTTAGAAAAGGATGAGAAGGGAGCAGACTCAAATTGCAAAGAATAATCCACAACCAATGTAATCTGAATGTGAGCAAACTGAATTCATATTTTATAGACTTTGACAATTTTAATATATGCATGTTCAAATGTTATATTCTAGAGACACTAGCCAGAACCTAGACAGTGTTTCTGCTCCACTGTTCTGGGAAAGGAACAAACTCTTGCTGGGAAAATATTATTAAATAAAGCCCAATAGCCAGGGATCACACTATCTCTTGGCCTTGGGGTGTGTTTGTTCTGCAAGAGGGTTGGAAATGATCCTTAGGTTTGGCCTTGTGGATGCCTACAGGGGATTTCAGGAATACCCTGCATTCTACGAACTGTACAATTTGCAGAAAGTAGCCTCTAGTATTCAGGGATGACTACTTAGCATCTCTGATGATGTTTTTCCTGGTAACTTTGGGTCACTCTTGGAATTTATGAAGACTGGAGCAGTGCTTGGCCTGCAGGTGCCCAGACTGACTAGGGGTCAGGGGGAGGGAGTGAGAAAGGCCTAGAAAATAAGAATAGGGCCACAGAAGAGTAGTCTTCACAAAGGGATGAAGCTGACTCAAATGCCCTTCATAGCAAACACCCCCAAAAATGGCTGCCGGGGGAGTCATTGGTAGGGGGAGCTGAGCCCCTCAGGGACCAAAATCACCTATGGGATTCTCTTGCAGCCCAGTTTATTTTGCTGTGCTAACTTGTTCCTCTGGCCACTCAGAAGACAGTAAGAAATGTGGCTGGGCAGGACGAATTCATCATGACCGCTGATAAACGTAACTGGAAACCTACTGGTAAAGACTCAAGGGTGCTGCTAAGTCATCCACAGGTGTCACAGGGTTGAATGATGGATTGCTAACCTCAGTTTATTTATTTTTTTCTTGGAGGACTTCAATTGTGGCCAGCAGTACTCTGTGCATGCTTTCTGCTCTGCCTGGACATAAGGGATAGGCAGACACTGACCCTGAGTTGGTTTTGGGATTTCATTTGGTGTTAGAAGAACAGAGTTCAGGATGTGTCCACATGACATCATGTCCTAGGGAGAACTGGCAATCTGGGATTCTTGTTTGGTGAAGGTTTCAAAAAAACGATAAGGAAACAGTTGTTGAATACATGTGAAAGTCAATGGATCAGAGATACCAGTAGACATTGACATGTGTTAAGGGAGGTCCGTGAAAAGCTGTCAGAATGTCAGGATACTACGACTGGGCTTTGAGGAATACAGGTGTTGGTTTTTCCACTTCTTCATACCATCCCCACACCATTAATTTACTGCTGATGAAGATGTGACTTGAGTAGAAGGTAGAACCAATTCTATTCACCAAGGTGATTTTGAAAAGAGGGCAAGCTTGCTAGGAACCCAATGTGGGTTAAAATACTCGACAACTTCACATCTTAAATAACCCCAGAGAAAATTTGGCCTCTGGAATGCTTTCTTTTCATCTTTAAGGAACTAAAACTTTTGAAAGGATTCCAACTAATGCTACCTATTTCAAAATAGAAGCAACAAAAAGACACTTGGGGTTTGAATACAGTTTGTGCCTATTGATGGTTATGTTTCTGAATTCAACAACCATGGACTGTGGACAGAGTACGGGACTGATCTTCCAGCCAGTTTCCTTGTCTGATCTGGAAGCTTAGGACAAGCCTACCGTCGCTGAAATAGCCTGAAAACCTAAGTAGGCAGGCCAAGGGGGTTCCGCTCAACTTCTCACTTTAGGAAGTTCTCTTCAGCAATTTCAGCAGAGACATCAATTTCCTCCTAGGATTGTTTTAGGAAAAGAAAAAATTCAAATGGCCTCGCGGGTGGTGGATAAGACATTCCATTCTCCCGCCCATTTCTTTCTCCTCAGAGACAATCACTTTTATCTCTTTTGGCTGTCCCAGCATAGGCTCTCCCTGAAGTAAGTTTTGCAATAGTGCCTTGAGCAAGTCATTTCCTTGGGAACATGATCCCATAAACTCTGGTGGGGAATTGGTGGAATCATATGGGACAGAGAAGAAAGCTAGTAACTGACATCTTACCCAGGAAATTACCTCTGTGGGCAGCTTAACCCTGCTGGGGATCTCTGAGAAATGGTTCAGAATAACCCCTTCACCCCAGAGTTATCTGACCCAAGGGATGAAAGAGCTGCGGTATAAAAACCTACTCTTGAGTTCATCGGTGGAGGCTGTTCCCAGTCCATCATTTCTCCAGCACTTAGGGTGCTTGGGCAAAGTGGGCTCTGGAGGCCAGAGTAAACCTGGAGGCAAGAGATGCAGGTGCTACAAACTGGAAGTCTGATCAACTTAAACTGAAATGGTAAGGGCCAAGGGGAAGTAGCTGAAAGCAATTCATATTTTAGTACCAACAGTGCTAATTGAACTTTACGTCTCTAAGTAACGTTCCAGTGTAGCTATTTCCTAATGTTGCCAATTTTTTAAATATTATTTCTTGACACATCATACAAATAATGAGGAATCTGCTTTCACCTTTCCCACCTTATACCGTCTCCACCACAACTACCACACACTTGCATCCTTCCCGTGGCCCCATCTTTCCAATACTGTTATGTGATCATTTTGGTTAGATCAATGTTCAGTGTTTACCTTATAATGATGATGAACACTTTGCAGAATTGTTGCAAATTGTTGCAAATACCACATATTTGCCATGTGGTAAAATATAATTACTTTCCCTTTCTTGTTCAGCGTCCTGCTTTTCTAAAATTAGAAAGTCTAGTTGTTTCATGTGCTTAATGTTTTATACATTTATCACTTCTTTGACCATGAACTCGTTGTCAGTTTCTCCCAAGACATCCATTCACATCAGTTAGTCTACCAGTATCTCCTTCCTGAAGAAACTTGGAGACTCCTGACCTCCTGACCTGCTCCCACCTGGACTGTTTTCCCTCTACATCTGGTATTCAGCTCTCCCTTCACCTATGGTGGGGGCCCTCTTCTCCTTATTCCTGTGTTGCATCTTTTGTTTCCTATACCCTGTGCTGTGCTCCCTCATTTGCTGAAACGTATCCTCCTATAGCTTTCTGAGAAAGAGTAAATGGAGGAAACCTGTTCAGACCTTACATATCTAAAAATAACTTAATTCTTTTCTGATGTTTGATTGATAGCTTGAGTGGGCACAGAATTCCTGGTTATTAGTAATTTTCCATCAGGATTTCTAAGACATCCTCTCATTTTCTTTTTGCATTTCTCAGTCTGTTTGACTGTCAATATCCTGTACTGGGAAGCTTTCCTTCACAGATGCCCCTCTTTACCCTGCTTGAGCTCCGACCACACATGTTGGGCCACTCATCACATAGACAGATGTGTTCCTCATACCACTCATCCCCTAGCCTGCCCCACTGGGCAGAAGCCATCCTTAGCCAGTTAGGCCCACACACCTTTCACTAGGCCACCTTCCCTTCCTTGCTGCCCCCAGTGTGGATGCCCTCCTTCACTTCCCTGAGCCACCACTGAACACTTCCATTGCTCTGCCCTTCCTGATGGCTTAACATGGAATTATTCAGAAAGAGAAGGAAAGAAGGATGAAAGAAAGAACTGAATTTTAACATCTGTCATTTAATTTATATATTCGTAATTTTTGAAACAAAATTACTTTTAGATTTTATGTTAATGATGTTGATTTTATAGGCTAGATCCTTTGTTTTAAATGTTTATTTTGAGAGAGAGAAAGCATGGGTGTGAGTGGGGGAGGGGCAGATAGAGGGAGAGAGAGAATATCAAGCAGGATCTGCACTGTCAGTGCAGAGCCCTAGGTGGGGCTTGATCTCGTAACGGTGAAATCATGACCTGAGCCAAAAATCAAGAGTCAGATACTCAACTGAATGAGCCATCCAGGTGCCCCTAGGCTAGATCCTTTTATTTAGAATTTGGATAAAGAGGTTTTCACTAAAGAATATTCATGTTTATTGGAGAAAAGTATCCCACTGAGTTGTTTTTGGCAATGTCAGTGAGCAGAGAGCAGGTTTTTAAGGCAGAAACAAGCAAGAAACAAAACCCCTGGTAACCACGGAACCCCATCCTCAACAGAATAGGACTGAGTCTTAGGCCATTAACCAGTTTCTATATGGGGTGCAGACACTCTCAAGAAGTGTGTTGGCTCCTGAAATATTTATATATCTACTACTCTGCCAATTAATTAGGAACTTGAGTCTAAACACCAGCATAAAGCAATATATTTTAGAACTCACCAAAATATACTGTTATGCTCAATATGCCAGACCATTAGCCTCATAAGTTTATTAAATGCATCGCCATTTCAGCATTTGTAATTGCTTGAGTAATTCTAACAGTAATGTTTAATAGTCTATAATTTTAGTAGTGTAAATGAGACTGTTCTGTTGCCTTCATCCAGGGCTTCTTAACCTCAGTACATTTGGGGCCAGATAATTCTTTGTGGTAGGGGGCTGTCATTGTAGGGCTTTGTCATTGTAGGATGTTTACCAGCATTCCTGGGCTCTGCCCACTAGATGTCAATAGCAACCCCCCTCTAGCTTGGTTGGACAATTAAAGATGTCTCCAAATTATCCTTAGTTGAGAACCATTACCTTCAATTGACAATCCAATCATTTAGACTCTCTTCTTTTAAAAACAAGGTATTATTTTGAGAGATAGAGGGAGTGAGGGGGGGGGAGAGAATCCCAAGCAGGCTCCACACTGTCAACAAAGAGCCCAACATGGGGCTCAAACTCATAAACCATGAGATCATGACCTGAGCTGAAATCAAGAGCTGGACACTTAACCAACTGAGCCACCAGGATGCCCCTAGACTCTCTTCTTTGTTGTAAATGTATATTTTTCCCCTTAAGAGTGATGAATAACCATTACTTTTTAGCTTTCCAGGTATACGAAATTAACAGATGATTACTGGAAGATAGCTAGTGATGATAGGAGCATAAAATGCCAATTTAAAAGGTACTTAGCTTATATTACAACATTTCCACTATTTGGTGTCACCTGATTGTTGGATGGGCAAAATGAAACCACGTTTACAAAATTTCTCAGGAAACTTTAGTCACTATCCAAGTGTTAAGAGCCCAAGCTCTGCAGGCAGAGTCTCAGTTTGAACCCTTCACTCCAGTGCTCACCAGACCTGAACATGTGACTGAATCTCTGTTCTTGTAGCACCTCACTTGTAGTTTGGTGATACTAATATTACTCAGCTCAGAGGTTGCTGAGAGGGATAAAATGAGATAATGCAGACAAAGTATTTGGCAGATAATAAACATACAATCTTTCCTAATACTACTGTTCTATGTCCAAAGCATATTCCATGTCTGTTGCTGTTTTCACTTGTCTATAACTTGATGAGTTCTAATTGACAAAGGAGAAACAGCTGACTGCAAACCCTTCTCTGTTTATCAGTTAATTGTAAATCCTATTTGTCAGAGAACTGACTATTCATTTTCTATGGACACAATGAACATATTTGAGAAATAAAACTAGAGACAGTGGTGAGATCGGGGGCCATATGTGATTGGTGCAGTTAGATGACACTTCATAAAAAAAGGTATAAAAATTCAAATAACATTTATTTATGCATTAAATAAATGATATTTATTGAAAGAATAAAACTGAAATCAGGGCTGTAGAAAATCCAGAATTATCGGAGTTATATGGACCCGCAGACAAGAAAACCTGAAAGCAGGAAAATAGGGTTTTCAGAGAAGACTGTGCCTTTTAGGGAAGTAGTCCTAAAGAGCATTCAAAAGAGCTGGTTATTGGGTCAGATTCATTCATTCTCTGGAAGCAAGAAAGAAGGTAAGAAGGTCTCTTCATTCATTGTAATTAAATGAACAGATATTCTTACACACACCAAACAGCAGGAAAAGTACTCTCATGAAAAATCAGTAAGTCACTTGTTAGAAACCAGTGAATCATAGATGAAGAGAGCTCATAATCATACAGAGGCATAGAACTTGCCCTAGATTTTTCATCAGTTTTCTTCTCCACTAGTCGATTTAGTTCAGAATAATTCTTTTTGTCAAATGCTTTTGGGCATCACCCTTACTTTTCAAAAAAAGAATCACATCTATCAGTCAATGGTAACAAAAAAAGTAGAATTAAACAACCTTCACTTTATAAGAAGAGCAATTTACAATTCTGGTCAAAATTGCTTCTATAAAACAATACTCCCTAATATCAACAGAATTATATGTATTTCTAAAGCTTTAATATGTCCTCTCTGGTATGCTAATATGTGCTTGAGAACTGTTTGAGAACAGTTAGTAAAGATTATTCTGAGCTGTTTCAAGGTTGGTATATTGAGCCAGATACAAGTAAATATAAAATATAACCAGTTGATCTCTTAAAAATAAATGCAAATTATAAGTGACGTGTGATGTCCTTGCAAAATAAAAAGTTAACATTGAAAATCAAGTTGGAAGGAATAAAGTATGATTATTTGGGTTCAACAGTCATGATTGAACATCTCTGTATTAATTTTTCACATGTTCCATTGTTAAAAGATCGAAGTAGAGTAATTACTGTGTTTCTATAAAACACTGGCTGGAACCTCAGACAAGTTAGAAAACATATTCCCCTTACCATACATACACATCTGTTTTCCACCATATTAGCATATCCTTATAATACTGACATTAATTCTTTATAATATATTTTAAGTATTGCATAACCCACTTTGCTAAAGACTGGTGTATTAGGAATTCTAACTTTATTACTTTCTTCATGATTGTGAAAGTATAAACTTAAATTATATTATTCCTAAAATCTTTCATCGGAGTCTTTGGCAGTGGCTACATGGTAGTCTGTCAACTATTCAGCACACTGGAGACAACTAGGGATCTTTAAAAATACTGATGCCTGGTTCCCACACCAGGATACACTAATTCAATTGTTTTAGCATGCAACATAATATTAGTGTTTCTTAAAGGTCCCCAGGTGATTCTAATGTGTTGAAATATTGGGGAAACTTTGGGCTGGATTAAAGGTCCAGGTTGGGAGTGGAAGCTATGGATCATTGGCTAATCTGAAGGAACAGTCATCTTAATGAAGAAAAGATTCTAGATTAAGGGTAATGAGGAAAAGGGATGCCCTGGGGTAAGTCTTATACAACTGCCCAGGAGTTTCTAAAAATGTACAGATGAGTCAATGGGGTCCCATTTTGTCAAGCCAATTTGTAAGTACCAAAGACTTTCTTTCCCTTCCTTTCCTTCCTTTTCTTCTATGTTCCTTTCCTTCCTTCCTTCCTTCCTTCCTGCCTTCCTTTCTTTCAAAATCATGCTATCCCAAAGAAGGATGGGGGAGGATCACACTGAAAATGCATGTCTTTTAGTGTTTATTTATTTTTGAGAGAGAGAGAGAGAGAGAGAGAGAGAGAGCAGGGGAGGGGTAGACAGAGAGGGAGACACAGAATCCAAAGCAGGCTCTAGGCTCTGAGCTGTCAGTGTGGAGCCCAACACGGGGTTCGAACTTGTGAACCGTGAGATCATGACCTGAGCCAAAGTTGGATGCTTAACCAACTGAGCCACCCAGGTTCCTCAAGACTTTATTTTAATTTTTCATTTATTGGGTCAGAGCATCTATACTCACTAAGGTCTACTTTAGGGCAATGGGTAACTTAGCCAAGGCAACAGTTCCAATGGTTAAAGTGAGGCATACATATTTGTTCTCCATTTCATATGTAGCAATCTCTGAGGATTATAGAGGGGTTCCATATTAATATGCAGTGGGGATCCCCAGGTGTATCTGTAATTTCAGTCCAGTATTATGTCCATTTGGTACCAATCGGGACATTTCAGAAGATGTTAAAATTAATTCAGAACCTGTGCTGTAGAAGTTTAAGAGCTAGTAAACATGCTTTTATCTCTTTGCCATTTACATCATTTTAATAAACTTTAGACTTCCACTTGGGTCTAACTGTGGGCCTCATTTTCAGTTTTTCTTTTTCTTTTTTCCCTTTCCCTATAGCCAGGTTCATTTGTTCATTCCTTCCTTCCTTCTCTTTCTTTCTCCCTCTCTTTTTTTTGATTGGCTACTAAATATAATTTGGTGTCAGGGGGTGTCCTCTCTACCCTATGCTTACTTATAGATATCTTCCCCCAGAGTCTCAAATCAATATCACCAGGCTCAGGGGCCACCCCCATAGCAATGTTGGCTTCATAGGGTTTAAAGAAGTTTAAATTAACTCCTTTGCTGTGCCACAGGGATGCCACAGGTGTTTTTCCCTGTAACCCTGAGGATCAGGATCTTTGCTGTGACAATAGCATAGGAAGCAGCAGTAAGAGATGTTTAAGGGTCCTTCTGTGCTGTCTGGTGTTAGATATATGAATCACAAGCCACCTATTGGCTTTCTTTTCTGCACCTCTCTTTTTCTGTACAATTTCTCTCAAAATTTTCCATATTTCATTTTTTTAATATAATTTATTGTCAAGTTAGCTAACATACAGTGTACACAGTGTGCTCTTGGCTTCAGGAGTAGATTCCCATGATTCACCGCTTCCATACAACACCCAGTGCTCATCCCAACAAGTGCCCTCCTCAATTTTCCCCTCTCCCCCCACCCCACCATCAGCCCTCAGTTTGTTTTCCGTATTTAAAATTTTCATATTTCTAACTGCAGAAAGTCATAGCTTTTAGTTTCTGTCTTGATCCAACTACCCATAGCACAGACCTTCTGGGTGGTTATGGGAAAAGTTCAAAAGACCAGCAGCCAGCCACCCTCTTCTCCTCCAGGGAATGTCAGTCATTCTCCCTAGGGTCAAGGTCCACATACAATAAGGTCTTTGGTCTATGGCTTAGGTGGAAGTCATCAAGTTCCATGATGGTCAGATTAGCCCTTTGGTATGCTAGCAATGAGCAACACTAAGCAAAACCCAGGTGTGCTGGCTTGAGATTCTGCATTAGGAGGGTGTTGACTTACTTACTCCTCTGGTATCCTGGCAGGAGCTGGTACCAAATGATCCTTCGCCTTTTCTTTTCTCATTAGCACCTGGCCACGAGCCTGCAACTGGGGTGCCATGCTTAATTCTCCCCAGGATGGTGGTCTCCTTTTCCACAAAACTCACAGAAAGCCAACTCTGAGCCTGTCCCAGGAGTGCACAATCACAACAATGTCCACATGGCTGCCCCTAAGCTGTCAGTGATGATCACCAGGCCAGATGCAGTGATTGCACTGTTCTAGCTGGACCCTTGGTAAGTGGGACTCAAGAGATAATCAGTTAAAGTTAGTTTTCTCTACCTTTACAGGTGAGATGCTCAGAGACCACCTGCCAAACACAGGCCAAACCCAACAACATGTTAAGATGTGGTATATAGTAAATTAACAATCCTTGTCTTGGGGACAAGAGGATTTTAGGGTGGGCAGAAATGGCAATATCAACAAAGACAAAAAGCGTGCCTAAAATACAAGCATGCAGCAACTGGCAGTTCTGTCTCAGGGGGCCTTTGCCACATCATGATGGAACCAGTTAGTCAACCAAGAGGAGTTAGTTAAAGCTGACTAGGTGTCCTTGGTTATAAATGGGCCACTTTGTTCATGATCCAAATGTTTTAATTACCTCCTATTCATCCCATTGGTGAAGGAGGAAATTCTGCCCCAAGGTTACAGGGATGGCGACATACAACATTCGACACCCATCATCGGACAGCTGAGACTGGCAGTTTATTAGTCGCATATACTCATGGAGGACACTGCATGCCACGCAAGGCTAAATGGGAGCTGCACTCAGAACAGGGTAAACAGCTGGGGGCTGTATGAGGCAGGCCCTGTAGTAGCAAGAGGGTGAGGTAAACCTGTAGTTACTACGAGAGGATGTGATTGGCTTCTTTGAAAAATTCCATGAGTTGGCAGGAAAATGAAACCCACTACTGAGGGATGTGCAAGAACTGTATCTGGTCCTCTTGAAGAGGGCTGTGTGGCTAGGAGAGCCAGACTCCACTGAGGGAGCAGAGTGCGGTGAGGAACTTGTCGTTAGGCCATTTAAGTCCCTCTCTGCTTCACCAGGTGTCAAGGCAGAATATAATGTTGGACCTTAATTTTTTGCCCCAATATATTAACATTTATGGTGATCAGTAAAACTAGCATGTTTGCAGACCTATTATTGAGTGCCTACTGTATGATAAGCATGTATCATCAGTGAACAAAACTAAGATCCCTGTTCACAAGAAGTATGAAGTATCCATCTAGTGGCATATCTCTCTCTCAACATTCCCTTAGGACATATATTGTTGTTTGAGTAGAAATAGGAAAATATTGAAGTTATTTATCTTCTCTAATCTCTTAGAAAATCTTAGAGATTCCCCAAAGTTTTGCTGATAAGAGAACTTTCTGGAGATCCTAATTTCCCTTCAGTTTTTGTTTCAGTCTTCTTGATAAAGCAGCATAATCTGAAGTGAAAGCACAAATATCTAGAGTAGTTCCAAGGATGTCTATGAGACATAGAGTCAGCACTGATTTCTGATCAATACTCTTGAAAAAATACAAGGGTTTACGCCTCCTTCTTCCACAGATCCCAATGAAATGATGGAAGAAATCTACAAAAACAGATCTGATGCAGCACTGGTTATCATGGGAAATGAGTGGGACTGTCCCCTATTGACACGTCAGAGAATACAATGAGACTTTGTTATAAGATAGAAAACTGGTGGAAAAAGATTAATGGCTGAATATAAAAGAACAGTCTCATGCCTTTAAAAAACTGAGTTTCTCTTAGAACCATAGGCTGACCCCAACTGGATAGAGTGAAGGCAGGAGACCATGAGCAAGGGAATTCAAGAAGGGGCTGCAGAACCTCAGAGGTTGTCTGCCGCCTGGGACAAAGTTCTGTGAAACAGAGATCCAACCCAGAAGAACAAGGGCAGCACCCAGGAAATCCACAGCCTGGATAGGACACAGATGCAGCCCCAGACACAATTCCACAGAAGTCGCCCTGGCCCAAGTCCCTCACTACCTCTTCCACAAAATCCCTGCAGGCAGGTTTCCTGGTCCCAGAATCTACAGTCACTGCTTCTTATTAGATGACTGGTTTTTAAGAGGCACAAAGATAATCTGTGGTAAGCACTCAAATGATTACTTCAGTCTTTAAAATATCTATCTCAAGTGCTGCTAATATATGACTAAAACCCTCATGAGAAACTAATGAATGCAAGCTTAATTTGTTTCTTATATAAAAAGCACTCTGCTTATACATATATTTATCAATTAGGATAGTGTTCTCTGTAAATAACAGAAGATCCTGTTAACAGTGGCTTTAAACAAGCCTAGGGAATCACCCCTGTTTAGATCTGAATGATGCCAGCAGGCTCTTCCCTTTCTGGAGCTGTGCCTAGTATGCAAGCCTTCCTCCTTCTGCTGAAACTCATGGTCCTAACACGGCCGTTGCACCTCTGCATCAGTGGCCACTTTGGGCAGGAAAAGAAAGGAATAGAAAAAGGTTTAGTGTCTGAATCAGAAAAGCAAAGGCTTCAACAGAAACTTCCACTGCTTGCTTATGTTGTACTGACCAGAACTGTGTCACATGGACCCTGCTACCTGCAAGAGACATCTGGAAATCATTTCTACAACTCAACAACCTCGAGCATGGATCTATAGTTTCCCTTACTGCTTTTTACCTACAATCAAAGGCATTCACGTGTATCTATTAACCTTCACCATGCAGATTAATTCCAACTGGAGCTGGATGCAGCAGAACCAGAGAAAGGGGGCTTTGGAATCCAGAAGACACGGGCAAGAAGGAATCCCAGCTCCAGCACGTACCAGATGTGTGAATGGCATGCATTTGGATTTTCTGTTTTAAAACGTTTCTTTGAGTTTTCTGGTTTTTAACAACATGAAAGAAATGCCTTTTAGCTGTGCCTACAAAGCCTATGAATCCCACTTTTGTCTGTTACTCTTAACAGCAGGGTAAGCCCACATCTGGCAAGTGTGCTAGACCAAGTTGTACAAGTTACGTGACTACTCTCAACTTGCTTCCTCTCCCTATAAAATGGGAGAATGGCCCTTTCACTAGGCAACTGCAAGGACTCTATAAGACGACATAGATAAAGTAAAAATGACCCTCCTGACTGAAAGAAAACCAGCCTCAAAGTAGGCTAGCAAATGCTTTTATCTGTTGACGTTTACTGAAGACGAGAGCCACGGATACAGTTTTCAGATCACTTTGCGGAACTGCCCCAAAGCTTATTAGACGCAGGGGACTCTACATGCAAAAGAAGGGTATGCGTGCTTGCCAGCAGTTCTTCAAGTCACAAGGACAAAGACAAGTCACAAGGTAGAATCTGTTATGTTTGTAACAATTAAGGTTTTTTGATTTCCACACAGACATGTGAAAGACCCTTAGGTCATCTTTATACATGTTTCTATCATATCTGATTGTTTAAAAATTTTGCTTGCATGCCTCTGCTTAACTGGTTTTCTGGTTCTTCCTGTATTTAATTGTTCCTTGAGGTCATCTGAGATGGTCACAGGAAGCTGAAAGCAGTCACCTACTACATTTTTAATGCACTCCACCTCCTCCAACCCTGCCCCCCCCCATAAATTTACATTTTACACAAGCAGTTAGTTTGGAGGGCAGCCCTGCAAATGGATTTTTTTTGCAATGATTGTGAACCCACAAAAAAAACTTTCAAACCTCAGTTTTGAGAAGCCTCTCCCAAACTGCTTGTTGTAGCAGAAACCTATGTAAAAGCATTACCTCTGACCATCTCATAGTTTTGGTCAGGGCTGGTGTGTGTGTGTGTGTGTGTGTGTGTGTGTGTGTGTTTATTTTTTATTACACAATGCTTAGCATTTGACCAATGCCAAGTGGGTCCTGTTGAAATTAGCAGCAATCTAAAAATTAGAATTATTGTATTCCATAGCTGTATCCATAACTGATTGTTGAGTTAGTACTTTAACTCAAAGCTACCCTAACTTCCTCCGCATCTCTAGTTTACCTGGTGGAATTGAGATAATCCGAGTACATTATGAACATAAGGAAATAAATTATTGAAAAAAATGAACCTATTTACACTTAAAAGTGACTATCCATTTGAAAGAATATTTAATGAGCATATTATCTCAAACTGCTAAATTTGAAGCTGTTAAAAATTACACCAAATACAGTATACATAAAATACAGTAAAAAAATAGACATGATTTCTGTGCTGTAACCTATATTATCAAAATATTCTTTCTAGAATTGTGGGATTTTTTTGTTTTTCTCTCTCCCTCCCTCTCTCTCTCTCTCTCTGCGTGTGTGTGTGTCTGTGTGTGTGTTCTCTCCATTCTTTAGGGATATAGAAACAATACGATCTAAAATTAAAATATTCAAGTTACTGGTTATAATTACACTGTCTCCCAGAAGAGTCAAGGGAAGTCAGTAAAGTACACTGTAAACTTAAGATACTGTACAAGTTTAAAGTGATACACTGAGAATTTTAATGTTTTTAACCAGGATTTAGAAAAAAGTCATCAGATCTCTCTTTTGTTAGTAACGTATCCATTCATTCATTATATCTTTATGGATTGATATACCAGACACTATTCTAATTAACTTCTTTAGGTTATACAACAAATGGTCATGCTGGAAAACTGAATTGTGAGAATATGGGTGATTTGAATTTTATTTTTCTTGATATTATTTAGTGTAAGGGCCATGCATAACTTTATAATAAAGGAACAGTTCAAATCTTGACTAACTTTACCTAAGTATATAAAATAGTTTAAGGTAAAAAAAGAAAAATACACTGCTGCAAAAGATCCAAGAACAGAAAGATGGGCAAACGGAGGAAAGTTGGGAGGGGTGAAGGAGGGAGGGTGGGGTGAGATGGGGGGTGTTGGGGAGTGGGAGGTTGGGAGGGGTGAAAGGGGGAATTCCAAGGAGGTGGGTGGGGAAAAGGGTGGGGCTTGGACCACTGACTCAGGTCTAAGTGGTCGCCCAGGGTTATAAAAGCTTGGTTGAACCTGGCCAGGAACGCAGCCTCGAAGTCCAACGCTGGAACACAGGCAGAGACCGGTAGGCGACAGCGGCGACAGGCTCTAGCGGAAAACAAACGCCCAGGGCAGCGGCGGTCTGGTCCAAGATGCTGCGCCTGTTCCTGTCCCACCTGCTAGGAGTCTGGCTGCTACTGAGCCTACGTGCCAGAGAGATCCCAGCCCAGGAGAACGAAGTGATAAAGGCATGCGGCCGCGAGTTTGTCCGCCTACAAATCCAGATCTGCGGCTCGCTCTACTGGGGAAAAAGGAACCAGCCACACCGGGGCCGTCGGCATGCACCCTCCGCACTCTCAGGTGAGCGCTCCGGTCCCCGCCGCTCCCTACTTCCCGTTGGCTGTTCGGGCTGCCGACCTTTTGGAAGGACACCCGCACTGGCCAGTTCCAGAACACACCGGCTTCCCGAGCTTAGCCCTGACTCTGAGGCTGCTGCCTAAAGTTCGGAATTTTCTCTTCCAATGTGCTTTTCTAGTAAAGTCTCACCAGGGATCTCACCAGAGGGAGTGAAAGCAGCGGGAACAGCAGAAGCCTCTCCTGAGATGCACTTGGTGCCCTTCACCTCCTGGCAGTCAGGATGATTGGGATGGGGAGAAGAGGGCGCCACAGAGGAGGTTCCGTTGCCCAAATACCTGCTGGAGTTGAGGGCGTATCTGGGTTGGACACCATAGTCAAGTCCTTAGGGCACAGCAAACAGTCAAGTGTGCGCTGGTTTGAGTGCCAAAGGGCATGGGACTGGACTCGGAGACCACTGCTAGGGTCCTGGAGTGGTTAGTACAAAGGGTCTTCTTAACAACTCTCCTTCTTTGCAAAAAAGCTAGACTGTGGGCCTACATCATCGAAAATCTCTTTTAACTTCACCGAAGGGGAGAGCCTAGCTAGCCTCCCACCCTCTTTGCACTGGGCCGTGAAGTTCATCTGAGAGAGAGGGATTGAAAAGAAAGAAAAAGGCCTGGTCTCCTACAGGAGAAACAGCTGAAAACCTAACTTTAGAATTGAGTACAGCTCAAATCTGAATGGTTTTAAGAGGGAAAAAAAACTTTGTTAGTAATAAACTATTTAGAAAGATGAATTGGAAGCTAAGTTTAAGTAGCAATACAAACTTTCACAATCCAATCAGTGTAATGGATATTAAATTCAGAAAAGGCAAGCTCAGTTATGAAGTTTTATGTTTCACAACATGTACGCAATAATTTATGATAAATCATAACTATATTTTATAGGCTACAAAATATATCCTATATTTAAATGACCTTCATGTAAAATCATTGTGCACACTAAACATATTTACTTCTCTTTTATGGGATTTAAAGTATGATTATAAAACTACTACATTGTTGGTCAAAGACTGATTTATCTAATGCAAGTTTTTACATAATTCTTATATAATATTATTAGATAAGTAATACAAAGTTTAGGAATTTACTCATTCAAAGTCGGCAAGACCAGATTGCATTGTGTTTCCTTTGTTAATTCACTTTTTCTGAATAATAATATGCTCATACTAAAGACTGAGGGATATACATAAATACAATAAGAAAAATGAAAAACAAAGATACTAAAGACTTTGAAAAAGTATGTGAATTTAATGAGAAAATAAAAACATCTACCTTAAATTAGAAACTGTAAAGCAATGTTAATGAGAAATGTAGGAGCACCTGGCTGGCTCAGTGGGTAGAGCATGTGACTCTTGATCTTGGAATTGTATATCTGAGACCCATCTTGGTGAATTTAAAATTTTTTATAGTATTCCATGTCACAAATCTACTATATATATTTAACCATTCTTAGTGGACATTTAGGTTGTTTCCAAATTGTTACTTAAACATGATTTTCTGAGCACGTTTCTATATAGCTATTTCTAGACCAAATTTCCATTTCTGTAGCAGAGTATTGTGATTTTAAAGTACTTCCAAAGAACTGTCTTTATTGCTACCCAATACATAATTTAACTGCAAATAACCTAACAAAATATTGCCTGCAAGTGAGGATCAAGAAAAATGCTTAAATTACTAGTTAAGAATTATTTTTGGAAATATGTATCAATCAAAATAATTTGTGATTCATGAGCTTAAAACCTCTATTGTTAGTTTTTGTTTTGTATTATTAAACTGTTAACTAGCCATTTTTTAAACCACAGCATATGCAGAAATAACACTCATTGCACCCCTTTAAAAAAATAAGATATTTTTAACTAAAAGAGGTCTATGCTCGTGATTTTAGTCCAAAATACAGTAATTAAGAAGGCGTCTGGGTTGCTTAATCGGTTAGGCATCTGACTTCAGCTCAGGTCATGATCTTGTAGTTTGTGAGTTTGAGCCCTACTCGGGCTCTGTGCTGACAGCTCAGAGCCTGGAGCTGCTTTAGATTCTCTCTCTCTCTGCCCCTCTCCTGCTTGTGTCCCCCTCTCTCTCTCTGCCCCTCTCCTGCTTGTGCTCTGCCTCTCTCTCTCTCAAAAATAAATAAACATTTTAAAAAAGAGAGATGTTTATATGAATTCAGGTCGATTAGAATAT
The DNA here is from genome assembly GCA_028646485.1 of Cryptoprocta ferox. NCBI lineage: Eukaryota > Metazoa > Chordata > Mammalia > Carnivora > Eupleridae > Cryptoprocta > Cryptoprocta ferox. The sequence continues at coordinate 83,259,845 of CM053568.1, read as the reverse complement.
TATCTTTTATTTAGACTTGAGAAGGTAAAGCTGTTGATTGCAAAATGTTTCAAAATAAGTTTAAAAATAATTTTAATAAATGAGTGCAAAAGAGGCAAAAGTAGATAAGTGGAACTACATCAAACTAAAAAGCTTCTGCAGAGCAAAGGAAATAATCAGAGTGAAAAGGCAGCTATGGATTAGGAGAAAATATTTACAAATCATATAGCTGGTAAGGGCTTAATGTCCAACATATATAAGGAACTCCTACAAGTCAACAGCAAAAAAGGTAATAATTCAATTAATAAATGGGCTGAAGACTTGAATAGACATTTTTGCACAGAAGACATACAAGGGCCAACAGATATAAGAAAAGAAGCTCTATATCACTAATCATCAGTGAGATGGATACCAAAATGACAATGATATCACTTCACAGCTGTCAGGACAGCTATTATCAAAAAAAAAAAAAAAAAAAAAGGGACAAGAATTGTTGAAGATGTGGAAATACTAGTACCCTTGTATACTGTTGGTGGGAAGGCAAAGCAAAATGCTGCAGCACTACAGGAAACAATGTGGAGATGCCTCAAAAAAAAAAAAAAACAATTACCATATGATCCAGCAACTCCACTTCTGCATGTTCATCTAAAACAAATGAAATCAGAATTTTGAAGAGATATCACCACTCCCGCATTCATTGCAGCATTACATACAATAGTCAAGATGTGAAAAAGGATGCCTAAAAACAGAGCCTATGAATAAACACAATAGAAATTACAATTGTTTTGCCTAATTCATTAACTGGCATTAAGTATATGGAAAGTTACTAAAGTCACTATTAGCTTTTCTCTGCATTCAATAAGGCCCCAACTAGAGAGGGTTTTAGTTTGAGCAAGGAGAGTTTGATGAGGAGATTGAAATTAAACTTAGAGTATCTTACTGAAAGAAAATGCAAAAGCTTCTGACTACCAAAAAATGGTACAAATTCTCATCTGTCAGGTTTAACATGAATGAGAACGAGCATTAGGAGTAAAGATAAAATACTAGAGTTTGTTTTCTTTCCCTTGAAAACTCCCAACTGTTGAAGTTCGTTATTGGTTGAAAGGAGAGCATGGAGGCCCTTGCTAGAGAACTCACAGGAAAGGGGCCAGCCCCAGAGCATTCGAGCCTGGGTGAGACAGTGTGATTTCCTCTGACCGGTGGTCATCAATGGTTACCCAGAAATCTACAGTCCATGCTTAGATTTATAGATCTTGGCTTCACTGTTTCCACTGTTTCAAGAGTAATGCTTAATTAATAAGCTGAAAAGCACAGTTTGCTGTCCATGAAGAACAGCAAGAACTGATACAGGCTTACACTATAATTTAAACTTCATCTGTGTTTCTGTTTCTGGTGCTAAAACTCTCAAAATTGGGTAAATGGATTGGTAAGGTTAGGAGAGAGTCTACATGACTGAGAGTTTTTTGACAGCAGGAAATATGTGTTCTTTTTATTACTATCTCTTATCTGGCAGTGTCAGAGACATGGAAACAGTCAATGCATGTTCAACTGATCTAAATGAGCATCAAGAAGGAAAACACCAAGGGCACCTGGGTGACTCAGCTGGTTAAGTGTCTGACTTCGGCTCAGGTCATTATCTCACAGTTCATGAGTTTGAGCCCCATGTGGGGCTCTGTGCTGACAGCTCAGAGCCTGGAACCTGCTTCGGATTCTGGATTCTGTGTCTCCGCCTCTGTCTGCCCCTCCCCTGCGCTCTCTCTCTCTCAAAAATAAACATTAAAAAAATAAAAATTAAAAAAAGGAAGATATCAGCTAGTTCCTGCAGGTTCCCAGGCAAGTTCCAACCTTGGTATTTGCCCATCCTGGGATGTGTTTAAGAACAGGCTCCCTTAACGTGTATTGCATGAGCCATAACACTGTAACAAAAGTCATACAAGTCCATTAGTTAGTACACACAGCAAAACAGATACCAATCACTTGTTAAAGTCACTGATATTTTGGTTAGTGTTCTTTTAACCCATTTCTCTATTAAATGTAAAATACTACTGGTTTGGAGTAAATAATCTGGAGAAAAGAAATTGTTAAATAGATGTATGAGAGAGGTCAGAAACCACTATCTCCTGACTTTTAGATCAGAGCAGTGAAAATTCTGCCTTTTTAACTTTATCCTGAAGCAGTAATCTGCCACCATGGAATGTTTGATAGGATTACTATAATAACTCAGATTTAGTAAAAGAAAAAACTTACTCAGGAAGAAAAATTCATCTGGAGTCAAACTGAGTGTTTTCAATGACCAAGATGACTTTAGAAACGTCAGGGGGAGTAAAGAACTATGATGAAAGAATCAAGGGGACACGAAGAAAGACAGACACAAGGTCTGTAGAGTAAAGCAGAGTCTTAGTGATGTTGTAGTACTTTAGGCTGCCCAACTACAAAATGCTAAATTACTTCATCAGGATACTTGCTGACTCTGTTTTGATGTTTAATTCTATGAAGACAATGCTTTCCTTTATGTCTGTCTATGCAAAATTTTATTGTTTTCCTGATGTTCCTTGAGTATTTTTCTCTCCTCCCCCTCTTTTGTAAATTTAGAAATCGTGCCCTCCTCCTCCGCCAGCGGTGCAGACACCTTGAATGGGATGTTGGAATCCATTCCTGATTTGCCACGAGAGCTGAAGGCAACACTGTCCGAGAGGGAGCTATCGCTCAGACAGCTACAACCCGCGCTGGAGAACTCTGGCCTTAACCTGGACGCTCTAGAGAACAGTATTCTTGGCAGACCGGATGCAACTGGAGACCAAAGTCTTCCAGAATTAGGGAGCTCACGCTTCGGTGCACACTCCCGCAACAAGAGATGGGATTATGTACGATTCAGTGACAGGTGCTGTCATGCAGGTTGTACCAGGAAAGAGCTTCATGAGCTATGCTGAGATGAGAGTGCTGTGTATTTCATCTCCTGTTCACACGACTCTTGACGACACACCACTGATGGTTCTGTCACCCCACTGATTATTAAAATATGAGAAATCATTATTTCGTGTTTGGGTTTTTCATTTGATGTGGAACAAAATATTCCCTGCATTATTATAGTTTGTGCTAATAACTTTTTATTCCAAAAATATTTTTGCCTTTTAAGTTAACAATAATTAAATTGGGTTATTGCTTTTTTAATGCTGTTAACTTAAAATGACACAATCTTTATCATTTTAACCACATGCAATAACTCAAAAAAGTTTTAACAGATAGCTTCATAAAACCTTATGCTTTGCATTAATGAATATGGATAAGCTTATTTTTAAAATTTGTACTTGACAAATTATAATCTATCACCCACTCTTTTTCCTCTAGACCTAATGCCCAAATGTTATTTCACTACTTAATATTAAACAAATTATTTTAATAGCAAAAGAGATAAAAATAAAAAAATAATTTATACAGTGCCTAACACCAGGTACACAAAATGGACCAAAACGTTTTTACTGATAATTAAACTCAGGTCAGATATATAGAGTCACAAAACTTGGACTTTTCTAATAGATTTTAAAAGATGTTTGTGTCTTCTTGAACTATTCATTGCAATCAGATTGGATACAAAATCCATTTAATTTAGTTGGAGCCATATAAACTCAAGTATTTTTCAACTAGGGTTCTTCTAATTCTACCATGTAAGGCATTAAAAGTAAATTATTTTTAAGGAGAAAAATGAACAGATACACAGAAGAGAAGGAACAACTGAGTTCCGTCATATTTCAGAACTGATTTAGCAAGGGAGCAAGCTTTACATTCACTCTTTGAAAATTTACAAGCCATTTCTATGACAAAATAACTGTGAAATGATATGAAAATGTGTTAGAATAGTAAGTTAACAAATATCTTAGTATTTAGCCAGTTCCTCTGACTTACATACATATACAGTTTTAGGCAGCATTTATAGAAAAATACACTTAAATAGCAAATTAATCTCTATCAAATATCTGTAAACAGAATTTCAAAATTTCTCCCAAATTTTAAATCTCCACAATGGTTAATCATCATGAAACCTCTAAGGTTTATTAAGTCCTAACCAAAGCCACCTTGTAAACCTTCATAAACAGCTGCAGAACCTCAGAGGCTATACGCCACCTCTGACAAAGCCAGGAAGAATGCTATCTGAAATGGGAGGTCCCACAAAGGACAGAACAAGGGCAGTAACTGGGAAATTTCCAGCCCCAACAGATGAAGAGGCATGAGACACAGAAGGTATCTCCCCAGACCCTGTCCTGGCCCGCACCCCTGATGTGTACCTCCAAAAGAGTCCTGGAGACAGGGTTCCTGGTCCCAGAATCTCCATTCACTACCTCTGATGATATGACCACACTTCAAGTGGTACAATGTATAGTTAATTATCTACTATGTACACAGTCAAATAATCAGTTAACATCTTTAAGATATCTAATTCTCATGTTGCCAAAGTCCTCCTAAAACTCTCATGAAAAACTAATGGTTGTATGCTTAATTTATTTCTCACATAAAAATTTTACTCTTTGTATATGTGTACTCTGTAAAAAAAAAAACAAACAAAAAAAAAACAAAAAAAAAACACCCTGTAACAGAGGCTTCAAAGAAGCCTATGGAGTAAATATCTAACCCCGTTTGGCATCCGAACGATGCCAGAAGTCTCCTCGCACATTTCCGGTCAGCTAATGCTTTGTATACAGGTCTTCCTCCTTACACTGCTCACCTCATGGTCCCAAGACAGCTGCCGCACCTCTGGATCTCAGTGTCCACTTTAGGCAGGAAAAGAAAGGAACAGATAAAGCCTTAGTGTCTGGATCAGAAAAGCAAAGGCTTTGTCAGAAACCTCCACATGTGTGCCTATGTCGTACTGACCATAACTGTGTCACATGGACCCTGCCAACTGCAAGAGACTTGGGAAATCATTTCTAGGTTCACTTAAAGCCTAGAGAGTTGAGGTATGTAAGGGACAAGGGCCTAGAAGAAGACTGAGGTAACCAACCTACAGCTTCAATCATGCTTGCTGTTCTTACACCTACAAAGACTGTTTCAAAGACATTAACCTTTATTACCCCTCACTATTAAGATAACTCCAACTGGACCTGGATACAAGGGATATCATGGAAAAAAGAAAGAAATCTTCGGAATCCAGTAGATATGAGATGGAATTGTAGTTCTAGTACTTACCAGCTATATGCATAGGTCCATTTATTTTTTCTCTTTAAGAGTGTCATTGTTTATTTTGTTTTGACTGAAAACATATATTTGTATTTTTAAATTAATTGGCATTGTTTATTTATTTTTTCCAGTTTCCTTTATCTTTTTTTAAATTCAAGTTAGTGAATATACAGTGTGGTCTTGGCTTCAGGAGTAGAACCCAGTGATTCATCTCTTATATATGACACCCATGCTCATCCCAAAATGTGCCCTCCTTAGTGCCTGTCACCCATATAACCCACCCCCATCTCCAGCAACCCTCAGTTTCTTCTCTGTATTGAAGAGTCTCTTATGGTGTGGTTCCCTCTTTCTTTTATCTTATTTTTCCTTCTCTTCCCCTATGTTCATCTGTTAAGTTTCTCAAATTCCATACATGAATGAAATCATATCTTTCTTTGACTGACTTATTTTGTTTAGCATAATACTCTCCAGTTCCATCTACCTTGTTGCAAATGGCAAGATTTCATTCTTTTTCATCACCAAGTAGTATTCCATTGTGTGTGTGTATATATTATACACACATATATGTATACATATATTATGCACATATATACACATATATATGTATGTATATACAACATGTGTGTATATATATGCATATACACGCACACACACACACACACATATACATACTGTATCTTCTTACTCCATTCATCAGTTGATGGACACTTGGGGTCATTCCATAATTTAGCTATTATTGATAGCACTGCTATAAACATTGGGGTGCATGTGCCCCTTTGAATCAGCATTCTTGTATCCTTTAGATAAATTCCTAGTAATGCAACTGCTGGACTGTAGAGTAGTTATATTTTTAATTTTTTGAGGAACCTCCATAGTGTTTTCCAGAGTGGCTGCACCAGTTTACATTCCCACCAACAGTGTAAAAGGGTTCCCCTTTCTCCACATCTTCACCAATATCTGTTGTTTCCTGAGTTGTTAATTTTAGCCATTCTGACTGGTGTGAGCTGGTATCTCATCATGGTTTGGATTTGTATTTCACTAATGATGAGTCATGTTGAGCATCTTTTCATGTGTCTGTTAGCCATCTGGATGTCTTCTTTGGAAAAGTGTCCATTCATGTCTTCTGCCCATTTCTTCACTGGATTGTTTGTGTCTTGGATGTCAAGTTTGGTAAGTTTTTCATAGATTTTGGATACTAACCCTTTATCCAATATGTCATATGCAAATATCTTCTCCCATTCTATAGGTTGCCTTTTAGTTTTGTTGATTGTTTCCTTTGCTATACAGCTTTTTATCTTGATGAGGTCCCAATAGTTCACTTTTGCTCTTATTTCCCCTGCCTCCAGAGACCTGTCAATTAAGAAGTTGCTGCAGCTGAGGTCCAAGAGGTTGCTGCCTGTGTTCTCCTGAAGGATTTTGATGGTTTCTGGTTTCACATTTAGGTCTTTCATCCATTTTGAACTTATTTTTGTGTATGGTGTAAGAAAGTGGTCCAGTTTCATTCTTCTGCATGTTGCTGTCCATTTCTCACAGCACCATTTGCTAAAGAGACTGTCTTTTCTCCATTGGATACTCTTTCCTTCTTTGTCGAAGATTAGCTGACCATATATTTGTGTTTCCATTTCTGGGTTCTCTGTTCTACTCCATTGGTCTATTCGTCTGTTCTTGTACCAGTACCATACTGCCTTGATTATAGCTTTGTAATACAGGTAAATGACTGGGATTGTGATGCCTCCAGGTTTGGTTTTCTTTTTCAACATTACTTTGGCTATTCGGGGTCTTTTGTGGTTCCACACAAATTTTAGGATTGTTTGTTCTAGCTCTGTGAAGAATGGGGGCTTATTTTGATAGGGATTGCATTGAATGTGTAGACTGTTTTAGGTAGTTATCAACATTTTAACAATATTTGTTCTTCCAATCCATGAGCATGGAGTATTTTTCCATTTCTTCGTGTCTTCTTCAATTTTTTTCATAAGCTTTCTATAGTTTTCAGCGTACAGATCTTTTACCTTTTGGTTAGGTTTATTCCTAGGTATTTTATGATTTTTGGTGCAATTATAAATGTGACTGATTCATTGATATCCCTATTGCTTCCTTACTGGTGTATAGAAATGCAATCGATTTCTGTACATTGATTTTATATCCTGCAACTTTGCCGAATTCATGTTTCAGCTCTAGCAATGTTTTGGTGAGTCTTTCAGGTTTTCCACATGGACTATCATGTCATCTGTGAAGAATGAAAGTTTGACTTCTTCTTTGCCAATTTGTATGCCTTTTATTTCACTTTGTTGTCTGATTGCTGAGGCTAGGACTTCCAACACTATGTCGAATAACAGTGGTGAGAGTGGACATCTCTGTTGTGTTCCGGATCTTAGGGGAAAATCTCTCATTTTTTTTCCCCATTGCGGATATTAGCTGTGGGCTTTTCATATATGGCTTTTATGATGTTAAGGTATGTTCCTTCTATCCTGACTTTGTTGAGGTTTTTATCAGAGAGGATGCTGCATTTTGTTAAATGCTTTTTCTGCATCTATAGACAGGATCATAAAGTTCTTATCCTTTCTTCTTTTAATGTGGTATATAACCATGACTGACTCGCAAATATGGAACCAGACCTGTGGCCCAGGAATGAATCTCACTTGATCATGGTGAATAATTCTTTTAATATACTGTTGAATTTGACTTGCTAGTATCTTGTTGAGAGTTTTTGCATCCATGTTCACTAGGGATCTTGGACTGTTATTCTTCTTTTTACTGGAGTCTTTGTCTGGTTTTGGAACCAAGGTAATGCTGACTTCATTGAATGAATCTGGAAGCTTTCCTTTCATTTCTATTTTTTGGAACAATTTGAGGAGAATAGGTATTCACTCTGCTTTAAATATCTGGTAGAATTCCCCTGGAGGCCATCTGGCCCAGGACTCTGCATTGTTGGGACATATTTGGTAACCAATTTCTTCCCTAGTTATGGGTCTGTTCAAATTTTCTATTTCTTCTTGTTTGAGTTTTGGTAGTGTGTGAGTGTCTAGGAATTTGTCTATTTCTTCCAGATTTTCCAGTTTGTTGGCATATAATTTTTCATGGTATTCTCTCACAATTGTTTGTATTTCTATGGTGTTGGTTGTGATCTCTCCTTTTTCATTCATGATTTTATCTTTTTGGGTCCTCTCTCTTTTCCTTTTGAGAAGCCTAGGAAGGGGTTGTCAATTTTGTTTATTCTTTCAAAAAACCAGCTATGAGAGTCATTGATCTGTTCTAATTTTTTGGATTCTATATCATTTTTTTCTACTCTGATCTTTATTATTTCCCTTCTTCTGCTGGCTTTAGGCTTTGTTGCTCGTTTTCCAGCTCCTTTAGGTGTAAGGTTAGACTGTGTATTTGGGACCTTTCATATTTGTGACCCAGTATGTTATCTATTTTAGAGAATGTTCCATGTGTACTATAGAAGAATGTGTATTCTGTTGCCTTAGGGTGAAATGTTCTTAATATATCTGTTATGTCCATGTGGTACATGTGTGATTCAGATCCATTGTTTCCTTATTGATTTTTGAGGATCTGTCCATTGCTGTAAGTGGAGTATTAACATTTCCTACAATTACCGTCTTATTATGAATAAGTTTTCCTTATATTTGTGATTGATTTATATATCTGGGTGCTTCCGCATTGGGAGCATAAACATTTACAATTGTTAGCTCTTCTTCATGGACAGACCCCTTAATTATATAATGCCTTTCCTCATCTCTTATTACAGTCTTTGTTTTAAAATCTAGTCTGTCTGATGTAAGTATGGCTGCTCCAGCTTTCTTTTGACATCCAGTAGCATGATAGATGGTTCTCCATCCCCTCACTTTCAATCTGCAGGTGTCTTCAGATCTAAAATGATGAGTTTCTTGTAGGCAGCATCTATAGATGGATCTTGTTTTTTGTTTGTTTGTTTGTTTTATCCATTCTGATACCCTATGTCTTTTGATTGGGGCATTTAGTCCATTTACATTCAGAGTGATTACTCAAAGATAAGGATTTACTGTCACTGTGTTATCTATAGGTTTCATGTTCATTGTGATGTCCTCTGGTCCTTTGTAGTCTTAGTGCTTTCTACTCACAGAGTCCCCCTTAGGATCTCCGGCAGGGCTAGTTGACTTGTCACAAACTCCTTTAGTTTTTTTGTTTTCTAGTAAAGTCTTTATCTCTCCTTCTATTCTGAATGACAGCTTTGCTGGATAAAGGATTCTTGGCTGCATATTTTTCCTTTTCAGCAAACTGAATATTTCCTGACACTCCCTTGTAGCCTGCCAAGTTTCAGTGGGCAGGTCGGCTATCAACCTTATGTGTCTACCCTTGTAGGTTAAGGACCTTTTGTCCCTACCTGTTTTCAGAATTCTCTATCTTTATATTTTGCCAGTTTCACTATGATATGTTATAAGGCTAAATCTAGAGAAAGAGAAAGGAAAATAAGGAAGAAAGAGAAAAAAGATGAAAAAGAATAGAATAAAAATGCCTCATCAAAAAAAATTATATATATAATATATATTGACCAATATATATATTGATCAAATAATATATACTAATATATATATAATATATAATACTTATTACATATAATATATAATATATACAATATTGACAAATATATATTGACTAAAAAGAAATCAGAAACTATGAGCCTGATTCTAAAAGAAAAAAGAAGAGGGAAGAAAGAAAAAGAAAAACTAGGTGTCTGTTGGTGCCTGGGACCAGTGGCTGTGCTGGTCTGGAGGAGCGCCAGATGCATTGGGCCAGTCAGTCTTGCTCCAGTAGATAAGCAGTTGCCAGGCACGAAGAGGCAGGGTTTGATGTAAGCGTGTCCCGCCTCTGCTAGGGTCTGCTCTCTCTGAAGTCCCACCGTGTTGGCGCTAGGGGGAAAATGGCATCTCTCCTCTCTACACGGGGTATCTCAATCCACACTGCCTAGGCAGCCCTCACAGGATTCTGTGATAGCCAGGGCAGTCAGCCTGCCCTGCTCCACAGGCCTCCCAAGCCTTCTAGGCACTCCGCTGGCATTCAAAAATTCAAAACCCAGCTCGGTGTCGCTCCTTTCCCCTGTTCTACAGTAGAGCCCCTCTGCCCTGCTGATAAAAGGCCTTTAGGTGGCACCTGCAATGTCTTTTGTCCTTGGGGAGACAATAAACCCTCTTCCCAAAGTACTCAGGAAGGGGCCTGTTCTCTCCCAGTGTGCCCCTGAGATCACTACACTGCTCTATATACTCCAGGCCAGCTCCCTCCTCCCCAGGAGCAGGTGTCAAGACTTCCGGCTTTGCCCTGGAGAAGGTCCTGCACTTCCCAACCTCCAAGTTTCAGCTCCTAAGGTTGTTTTCAAAAAAGAAACTGGGACTCTGTATTTCTCATTCTCCAATCCATGGTCTAGAGAGGTTTTCCTCTTGTGCTCACTTGATGCCGTACTTCCACAACTGCTCTCTCTCTCCCTTTTATCTCTCCACAAAGACAAATTCACATACATGTACCTCGATCCTGCCAAGTTGTCTCCCTCCAACTGTGGAGATCCTTCTGTCACTGCGCAGATCAATTTCCTGAGTGTTCCAAGTGATCTGATCTCAATACAGCTGTGTTTGACGTACAGGAAAATCCTACTCCCCCTACTTCTCCAGCATCTTAACTCCCTCCCCACCTCAACATTATTCTTTAAAGCAGTTTTCAGTTTACAGAAAAATAAAGTTTATAGAAAAAAACAAAAAGTACACAGTTCCCATCTACCCACTCACTCACAAAAACAGTTTCCTCTATTATTAACATCTTGCATTAGTGTGGTACATTTGCATCAGCTGATGAACCAACACTGACATATTATTTATTTATCTATTTATTTATTTATTATTAACTAAAGTCTATAGTTTATATTAGGTTTCATTCTTTGTGTTGTGCATTCTATTCTAAAAAATTAATTGAGTTTTTACATCAGTTTTAGATTCACAGAAAATCTGAGTGGAAAGTACAGAAATTTCTCACAGACTTGCTCCCTACCAACCTTGCCCTCCATTTGTACATTTGTTACATGTGGTACATTTGTTATGACTGATGAACCACCACTGACATACCATTATCAAGCAAAGCTCATAGTTTATATTATGGTTCACCCTCGGTATTTCTACATTCTAGGGTTCTTACAAATCTGTAATAACATGTACCCATTCTCACAGTGTCATACAGAACAGTTTCATTGCCCTAAAAATCCCTTGTGCTACATCTATTCATCCCTTCTTACCTTCATATCTATGTCAACCAACCACCAATCTTTTTACTTTCTCCATAGTTTTGCCTTTCTAGAAACTCACACAGTTAACATACAGTACACAACCTTTTTAGATTAACTTCTTTCACTTAGTAGTATACCTTTAAGATTCCTCTGTATCTTTTCAAGGCTTGATAGCCCCTTTCTCGATAGCACTGAATAACATTTCATTGTATAGATATACCACAGTTAATCTATCCATTCACATATTGAAGGACACCTTGGTTGCATCCAACATTTGGCAATTATGAATAAAGATGCTATAAATATTTGTGTGCAGGTTTTTCTGTGAACATGTTTTCAACTCCTTTGGGTAAATACCAAAGAACATGATTACTAGAATATACAGTAAGAGTATGTTGTTTTGAAAAAAACTGATAAACTCTTTCTCAAAGTGGCCATACCATTTTGCATTCCTCCCAGCTGAATGAATCCTGCTATTCCATATCCTCATCAGCATTTGATACTGTTAGTGTTCTGGATTTTGGCCATTCTAATAGGTGTATAGTGGTATCTCGTTGTTTTAATTTGCAATTTCCTAATGATATATGATGTTGAGCATCTTTTCATATCTACCTTATTAGCCATCAGTATATCTTATTTGGTCAAAATTTTTATATCTTTTGCTAATTTCCTAATTGGTCTATTTGTTATTTTGTTGTTGATTTTTAAGAGTTCTCTGTGTAATTTGGATATCTGTCATTTACAGGATACATGTTTTACAAATATTTGTCCTAGTCTATACCTTGTTGTTTCATTCCCCAAGAGTGTCTGTCATAGAGAAGAAGGCTCAAATTTTAAGAAAGTCCAGATTATCAACTTTTACTTTCATGAATCATGTTTTAGTATTATATCTAAAAAGTCACTGAAGATTCACTCATATGTGGAATTTAAGAAACAAAACAAATGAAAAAAAAAAGAGACAAAAAACGAGAATCTAGGGGTATCTAGGTGGCTCAGTCGGTTAGGTGTCCAACTTTGGCTCAGGTCATGATCTCACAGCTCGTGACTTCGAGCCCCGTATCAGGCTCTGTGCTGACAGCTCAGAGCCTGGAGCCCCCTTTGGATTCTGTATCTCCATCTCTGTCTCTGCCCCTACCCTGCTTACACACTCTCTCTCTCTCTCTCTCAAAAATAAACATTAAAAAGACACACACACACCAGAATCTTAACTATAAAGAACAAACTGATGGTTACCTGAGGGAAGGTGCTTGGAGGGATGGGGGAAATAGGGGATGGGGATTAAAGAGTACACTCATCATGATGAGCACTGAATAATGTAATGAATTGTTGAAGGACTATACTGTATACCTAAAACTAATATAACACTGTATGTTAATTATATTAGAATTAAAAAATAAAAAAATTAATAAAAAAATAAAAGTAAAAGATCACAGACAAACTCAACATCACTTAGATTTTCTGCTAAGTTTTCTTCTAGGAGTTTTATAGTTTTGCATTTTTTTATTATGGTAAAATACACATACCATAAAATTTACCATTTTAACCATTTAACCATTTTAAGTGTACACTTTACTAGCATTAAGTGCATTCACATTGTTGTATAACCAATACTACTATCCATGTCTAGAATTTTTTCATTATCTCACACTGAACTTCTGTATTCATTAAACAAGAACCCCCCATTCCACCACGGCAAGCCCTTGCTGACCATTATTCTACTTTCTGTATTGACTATTCCAGATACCTCATATAAGTGGAATTATGCAATATTTGTTCTATGTCTGGCGTATTTCACTTAGCATAATATTTTCAAGGTTCACCCATATTGTAGCATGTATCTGAAGTTCACTCCTTTTAATAGTATCATAATGCTTCATTGCATATATCTGCAGTTTTAAAAAAAGTTTGTTTTGAGAGAAAGAGAGAGAGAGAGAGAGAGAGAGAGAGAGAGAGAGAGAAAGAGCTCTGTCAGCAAAGAGCCCAATGTGGGGCCTGATCCCTCAAAATGTGAGGTCATGACCTGAGTCAAGATCAAGAATCTGATGATTAACCTACTGAGCCACCCAGGCACCCCAACATTGTATATATCTGTGTATCCACTTATCCATTAATGGTCATTTGGGTTATTTCCACCTTTTGGCTTTTGTGAATAATGCTGCTATGAACATGAGTGTACAATTAGTGTGTGAGTCCTTGCTTTCAATTCATTTGAGTACATACCTAAGAAGGGAATTATTGGACAATATGCTCATTCTATTTTTACCTTTCTGAGGAACAATCATACTGACTTCCATAGAGGCCATACCATTTTACATTCCCACCAGCAGTGCACAAGTTTTTCAATTTCTCTACATCCTTGCCAACCTCTGTTATTTTCCTTTCAAAATAACAGCCATTCAAATGAATGTGAAATGGGATCTCAATGTGCTTTTTTTTAATAGTTTATTGTCAAGTTGGTTCCCATATAACATCCAGTGCTCTTCCCCACAAGTGTCCTCCACCATGACCATCACCCCCCTTCCCTTTTCCCCCTCCCCCTTCAGCCCTCAGTTTGTTTTCAGTATTCAAGAGTCTCTCATAATTTGCCTTCCTCCCTTTCCCTAACTTTTTCCCCCCTTTTCCTCCCCCATGGTCCTCTGTTAATTTTCTCCTGTTAGACCTATGAGTGAAAACATATGGTATCTGTCCTTCTCCGCCTGACTTACTTCGCTTAGCATGACACCTTGAGTTCCATCCACATTGCTACGAATGGCCAGATTGCATTCTTTCTCATTGCCATGTAGTATTCCATTGTATAGATGAACCACATCTTCTTGATCCATTCATCAGATGATGGACAGTTAGGCTCTTTCCATGATTTGGCTATTGTTGAAAGTGCCGCTATGAACATTGGGGTACATGTGCCCCTATGCATCAGCATTTCTGTATCCCTTGGGTAAATCCCCAGCAGTGCCATTGCTGGGGTCATAGGGGACTTCTACTGATAGTTCTTTGAGGAACCTCCACACTGTTTTCCAGAGCGGCTGTACCAGTTTACATTCCCACCAACAGTGTAGGAGGGGGCCCGTTTCTCCACATCCTCGCCAGCATCTATAGTCTCTTGAGTTGTTCATTTTAGCCACTCTGACTGGCGTGAGGTGGTATCTCAGTTGGTTTTGATTTGTATTTCCCTGATGATGAGTGACGCTGAGCATCGTTTCATGTGTCTGTTGGCCATCTGGATGTCCTCTTTGTAAGTGTCTGTTCGTGTCTTCTGCCCATTTCTTCACTGGATTATTTGTTTTTGGGTGTGGAGTTTGGGAGTTCCTTGTAGATTTTGGATACCAGCCCTTTATCCAGTATGTCATTTGCAACTATCTTTTCCCACTCTGTCGGTTGCCTATTAGTTTTCTTGATTGTTTCCTTTGCCATGCAGAAGCTTTTTATCTCGTTGAGGTCCCAATAGTTCATTTTTGCTCTTGATTCCCTTGCCTTTGGAAGTATGTCGAGTAAGAAACTGCTGTGGTTGAGTTCAAGGAGGCTGTTTCCTGCTTTCTCCTCTAGGGTTTTGATGGTTTCCTGTCTCACATTCAGGTCCTTCATCCATTTTGAGTTTATTTTTGTATATGGTGTAACAGAAAGAGAAATCAAGAAACTGATCCCATTCACGATTGCACGAAAAACCATGAAATACCTAGGAAAAAACCTAACCAAAAATGTAAAAGACCTGTATGATGAAAACTATAGAAAACTTATGAAAGAAACTGAAGAAGACACAAAGAAATGGAAAAACATTCCATGCTCATGGATCAGAAGAATAAACATCGTTAAAATGTCATTATCACCCAAAGCAATCTACACATTCAATGCAATCCCAATCAAAATTGCACCAGCATTCTTCTCAAACCTAGAACAAACTATCCTAAAATTCGTATGGAACCACAAAAGACCCCGAATAGCCAATGTAATACTGAAGAAGAAAACCAAAACGGGAGGCATCACAATCCCAGACTTTAGCCTCTACTACAAAGCTGTCATCACCAAGACAGTATGGTACTGGCACAAAAACAGACACATAGACCAATGCAATAAAATAGAGAGCCCAGAGCTGGACCCACAAATGTACAGCCAATTAATCTTTGACAAAGCAGGAAAGAGTATCCAATGGCAAAAAGATAGCCTCTTTAGCAGGTGGTGCTGGGAGAAGTGGACAGCAACATGCAGAAGAATGAAACTAGACCACTCTCTTACTCAATGTGCTTCTGATTTGCATTTACCAAGTTTCACTAGTGATACCAAGTATATTTTCATCTGCTTATTGGCCATCTTCTTTGGAGAAATGTCTGTTCAACTCTTTCACCTATTTTAATTGGGTTATTTGTTTTTGTGTTGTTGAGTTGTAGGAGTTCTTTATATCTTTAATATTCTAGATGTTATACCTTTTCTGATATGTAATTTGAAAATATTTTCTTCCATTCCAGTAAGTAGCCTTTTCATTCTGTTGATAGTTTTTTGATGCATAAAAGATTTTAAGTTTGATGTGTTAAATGTAACCATTTTTTTGGTTATTTCTTGCGCTTTTGGGGTTACATCCAAGAAATCATTCCCAAATTCAATGTCATGAAATTTTTATCCTGTGTTTTCCTCTAACAGATGTATAGTCTTAGCTTTAACATTTAGGTCTTTAATCCATTTGTATAAAGCAAGGGCAAAACATCATCCATTTGCATATGGGAATCCAGTTTTCATCCACTATTTGTTGAAAAAAAAAACATCATTTCCCCCATTGAATATTCTTGGCGTGCTTGTCAAAAATAATTGGAACATATATGTGAGGGTTTATTTCTGGGCTTGGTATTCTATTCTTTGGTCTATATGTCTTTCCTAATGTTACTACCACACTATTTGATTAGTATAGCTTTATACTAAGTTTTGAAATCAGAAAATATGAAACCTCCAAATTCTGTTCTTTTTTTTAAGATTGTTGTGGCTAATCAGGGTCCCTTGAGATAAAATAAAATAAAATAAAATAAATAAAATAAAATAAATAAAATAAAATGAAATAAAAATAAATAAAATAAAATAAAATAAATAAAATAAAATAAAAAATAAAATAGAATAAATAAAATAAAATAATTAAAATAAAATAAAATAAAAATAAATAACAAAATTTAAAAATTAAATTAAAAAATAAAATAAAATAAAATAAATAAAATAAAAAATAAAATAAACTGAAATAAAATAAATAAAATAAATTAAATAAAAATAAATTAAATAAATTAAATAAATAAAATAAAATGAAATAAAAAATAAAATAAAATAAAATAAAATAAATGAAATGAAATAAAATAAAATAAATTAAATTAAAAAGGAAATAAATAAATAAATAAAATAATTAAAATAAAATAAAATAAAAATAAATAACATGAAATAAAAAATAAAATAAAATAAAAAAATAGAATAGAATAAAATAAATGAAGCTAGCCAAAATGCCAAAGCAAAAGAACTCTCCACTAAAGCAACTCCAGGAAGAAGTCACAGCCACAGAACTGCTCAAAACAGGCTTAAACAACATGACTGAACAAGAATTTAGAACAATTGTCATAAAATTAATTGGACTTGAAAAAAACATCAA
>CM053568.1:83123829-83242333 GCA_028646485.1 Cryptoprocta ferox | reverse complement strand
GAAATCTGGCCATTCGTAGCAAAGTGGATGGACCTCGAGGGTGTCATGCTAAGCGAAATAAGTCAGGCGGAGAAGGACAGATACCATATGTTTGCACTCATAGGTCTCACAGGAGAAACCCAACAGAGGACCATGGGGAGGGGAAGGAGGAAAAAGAGTTAGGGAGAGGGAGGGAGACAAAACACGAGAGACTCTTGAACACTGAAAACAAACTGAGAGCGGAAGGGGGAGGGGAAAAAGGGAAGGAGGGTAATGGTCATGGAGGAGGGCACTTGCGGGGAAGACCACTGCGTGTTATATGGAAACCAACCTGACAATAAACTATAACGTTAAAAAATAAATAAATAAATATTAAATTTTTTTAAATATTAAAAAAAAACACAACTTTGAATGCATACTATTGGTATGTATTCCAGAATACATACTTGAAGTAAACACCAAAAATAAAGTGTTAACAAGAGTAATATTATAGTAGGAGACACACAATAAATTGGACAGAAAGCAAAAGGTAAAGAAGACATTACCTGTATTATAATCAAGCAAGCTCATCCTTATTACAATTAATTGTATCCTACAAATTTTAAAATACGAATTGAAAGAATTAAACCATGGGAATCCTGGTTCCCATATCAAGGCATCAACAAAAAATGCTAAAAATATTCCAGTATACTTCCTAATAATCCCATATTTTATCTTGCATAAATGAAATTCTCATTTATAAATACTCAACGGATGCCTGGGATGAGCATCCAATTCTTGGTTTCAGATCTCGCCATTCCTGAGGTCAAGCCCTACATCAGGCTCTGCATTGTCAATGCAGAGCCTGCCTGGGATTCTCTCTCTCTCTTCCTCTGTCTCTCCCTCTCCCCCTCGTGCACACTCTCTCAAAATAAATAATAAAAAAATAAAAATCTTAAAAAAAAAAGAACTTATAAATTACTCAGATGTGGTTTATTAGGCAGCTCCCACTTTATGGCAATAATGTGGCATAAAATAGGACAGGATACTAATGAATAAGTCAGGAATTCATTTAGTAGTAATTGTAACTCATTCATTGAAAATAAGTCACTTCACTAATAATTTGTTCAGTTCAGTAAATTCATTGGATCTTAGTAATAAGAACAACGAACTTTAGGACTTAAGAATGTGTTCATTCAATAAATGTTTATTAAGGGTCTATTTAGTAGGTACTCTCCTAGGCACTGGGTAACAAATAGGAGACAAAAATGATTTTACTTAATGATCTTACAACTAGTAGATAAGTACATGAGGTTTTTTTTTTAAGTTACCACAGTGCAGTAAAGAATCATAATTATGACATAAGTATGAAACAGGGTATAGAGGGGCACCCAGGTGGCTCAGTCGGTTGAGACTCCAACCACTGATTCTGGGTCAGCTGTGATTCTCTCTCTGCCCTCTCTCTCTCCCCCTCTGTCCCTCACCTCAGCTCCTATGCACTCCGTCTCTCTAAAAATAAAAAATAAATAGGGTATAAAGGAACAAGTAGTCAATTCTCGGGGATTCATTAATTGATCCACCAAATATCATGTGAGTGTTAGTGCTATTAACATGTCACTTATTACTTGCTGTATATATTATCACTTATAATTATTGACATTAATGTATTACTGAGAACGTACTATGTGCCAGGCGCTGTTCAAGGCAGAGGACATCAAAGAAAACGAAATAAACAGAAACGCCTGCCTGCACGAAGCTTACGTTCTGCTAGGAGGAGACAGACAGTAAACATGCAGAGAAGTAAAATATATGTAGCATGTCAGTCTGCAATGGATCGCGTACGGAGAAACACCAAGCCGGGCGAGGACACACAGAGCGCAAAGTGAGTGAATGCGAGTATAAACCAAAGTGGCCAGGTTCTGACATAACATTGCTTGGGAGGCTTTTTTTCGTGCGCTTTGTCTTCCTGTCCGTCTAATGAATGTCTTCCCTCCCTGGGCTCCTCTGATGCGGCTCTGGCTAGAGCTCACGGCCCACTACCGTTTGCACCTTCGCTGTGTTTTCTGCCAGGTGATGACAGGGCGCTAATCAAATCACATCAGTCTTTTAAAAAACACACAACCCGAGTCCAGCTAACTGAACAGCGCCCCCTAACGCCCAGGGGAAGCAGGGCAACGCTGGGAAAAGGGAAAAGGCAGAGGAAGACGCAGAGGCCGAGGGAGGTGGGGCGTCTACACTGCGCGCGCGGGTCTGCGCGGGGCTCGGGCGTGCCGGGGCTGCTCACCCCTCCTCCCGCACGGTCCCCGACTGCCCCCTGCTGGCCGGTACTGCATCCTCCCGAGCCAACGCACTAAGCCACTCCCATCTTCTCCAAAAGGACCATGGACCGCGACCCACCGCGCTGCCCCTCCCCGCCGCTCCCCTGCGAGTTTAGCGAAATACTGTTACTTTTAGAAGGCAAACCCCGTAGGGGGTCTCTGTCGCAAGCCAGTTACAATGTGGCAACAGCCCTCGGTCATCTCCCGCGACGGCAGCTCATTAGCCTCCCAGCCGCTCTCCCCGACAGGCGGCGGGGTCTCCTCGCGCCGCCCGGAATCGGACTCGGGCTGGGGAAACGCGCACTCGCACAGCCGCGCGCTGAGCCCTGGGGTCCAAGGGGAAGCAAACATGCGGGCGTGCGGCTCGGGGGACTGGGGCAGACGTTATCAAACAGGCGCACGAATAAACCTGAACTTCCTACCGAGGTCCACACCAGCGGGGAGACGAGAGAACGTGTTTCAGAGGAAGCGACGCCCCGAGACCAACCAGGCAAAAGGGCGGCAGAGGCGCTCCGCTAGAAGGAGCAGCACTTTTTCTGATTTTACCGGTTAACCGGGGCCCCACGGGTCACGGATGCGTCTCTCTGGACGGGAGCGCAAAAAAAAAAAAAAAAAAAAAAAACGAACGGAAAACTTCGAGAACTTGAGCCCGCCACCTACCTGGCTCCGCGAGCCCGTGCAGCTCGGCCGCCTCGCCCCTCACGCCTCGCACCTCGGCGTTCTCGCGAGGCGCGCACGCGCTCGCAAGCCGGCCAGGGGCGCGTGCGCGGCTCCGGTGGGCGGGGCGCGGGCGCGGGCGCGGGCGCAGGTGCGGGGAGGAGCCGGGCGGGCGGCAGTTACACGGCGCCGCGGACCCCGCTGCGGGGGCCCAGGGATGCCGCGGCTGCTTTGCCTGTGTCTGCTGTGGCTGGGGCTCCCGTTGGTTCGGTTCTCCCGCGAGCTGAGCGACTTCAGCAGAGCTAGGAAGCTGTGCGGCAAGCACCTCATGAAGGAAATAGTGAAACTCTGTGGCAGTGTCAGCTGGCACTTCTTGAAGGAGGAAACCCCCAATATCCCGCTGTTTCCCCAGGCCGACGAGAAGCTTCGGACCTTCATCCCCGACCGGTTGGAAAGCTCCCAAACCAGTTTCCCAGCCTGGGCGAGAGGCACAAACCCAGGTAAAAATATAAACCGAAGGCATGTTTGTTCCTCCTTGTACATTTCTTTTCCCCAAATCCGCTCCGCCAGGCAGTGAGCTTCCTCGGGAAATGGAATTTGCCCCTAGTAGCCAGAAAAATAAAAATTTTTATAAGCCAGTATGTTGGCAACAGACCATGAGGCTTTTTTTTTTTTTTAGAGGAAATAAGTATGCACGTATAAATCTATCTATACATTTATGTAAGAATGCTACTTCCTCCCCAGCTTTCCCTCCGTGGAGTACACTTGTCACCTGGCAAACTCCGCGTTGTCTTTCAAAAACTCAGGTTTCACCTTCCCCGTGAGGTCATCACTGGCTCCTTCATAGCTTCTCCCTCCATTGTCTACCACGAGGTCTAACACATAGATCTGTCTGACCATCAACAGGACCGGCCCCATCATCAGCCCAGCCCCGTGCAGAATAGAAATGCAGGGCGCCTTGTTCAGAGGCGAGAAAGGGCCCATCAAGGTACTAAAATAAAAAGCTTTTCCCCCTTGTTTGCATCTCCTCTGCTCACATTGTCCCATCAGACTTCACTTAAAAGTTCAAGTACTTAACACTTCCATTACAAGATAAAAATTTTGAGACCTTCAAGACGGCGACAATAGAGCATTAAGGAAAATGCAAAGTTCTCCTAAGCGCCGACTGCCCGAGTTTCACCCCCATACGGCCAGTCCTGTATATTATAGGGATTGTTTCATGCATGTGTTTATCCGAAATGCGTCGCAGAGGGCCTGGCACACAGTATGTGCCTAATGTATGCTGAATGTGTACTTAATGCTTTTATGTAGCGTTTAGGAAGAATATTCTTGTTTCAGATCCACTGTTCTCTTCCACCTGTAGTCAGTTGTACATTTGAGTACCAACGTGGTTTGCCATTTTAAAAGAAAAATGTACTTTATGTATAGGCTGTCCATAGCACGGGGTCATTGAAATTATTGCCTTTAAAGTAATTCAATTAATTTACTTTGATTTGGACAAATTTTGCAAAAGGCAAGATATCTGAAAATAAGGAAAGGGGTGGACTATCGTGTCAAAAAAACACCTTCCTGTGGATGACTGAAACAAATTAAGTAGCCCCCCCCCCATCATAGGTGCTCGTTAACCTCTTATTTAATTGGTGAAGGAACAGAATTTATTCCACTCTTCCTATTGCTGCTAAGGGGACAAAAACTTTGAAATACAGAAATAACAGAAACCATCAGACTGAATCTTGATCATTTTCTACCACCGAACCTACTTACATGTAAACTCATTTTATTTTGCTCTTCTCATGGAAGAAGTGTCTCTCCCCAGCCTTCCACTTGTACTTTAGCTCAGCGATTCTCACACTTTAACACGCATATGATTCACTTGGGGAACAAAAGCTGTGAATAGATAGGTTCTCTTTCAGTAGGGGGCTGGGGTGAGGCCCTGGCAATCTATATTTTTACAAGCTCCCAGAGATGACTGATGCTCTCACTACCTATACTGTAGTCAAAATTTTACATTTAGACATCCAAGCTCGAGTTTGTTATTTATTTTTTAAAACGTTGTTAATGTTTATTTTAGAGAGAGAGAGAGAGACAGAATCAAGCAGGGGAGGGGCAGAGAGATCGGGAGACACAGAATCCGAAGCAGGCTCCAGGCTCTGAGCTGTCAGCACAGAGCCCGACTGGGGGGCTGGAATCCACCAACTGTGAAATCATGACCTGAGCTGAAGTCGGAGGCTTAACCGACTGAGTGAGCAGGCACCCCAACAAGCTTGAGTTTGTTATTTAGAAAGAGCTTGGAATCCCTTTTCTCATCAAAGCCTGCTCTGAAGACTATTAAATTAAAAAAAAAATTTTTTTTTATGTTTATTTATTTTTGAGACAGAAACAGAGCATCAGTGGGGGAGGGGCAGAGAGAAGAGAGAGAATGAGACACAGAATGTGGAGCAGGCTCCAGGCTCTGAGCTGTCAACACAGAGCCTGACACGAGGCTCAAACCCACGAACTGTGAGCTCATGACCTGAGCTGAAGTCGGACGCTTAACCAACTGAGCCACCCAGGCGCCCCTGAAGACTATTAAATTTTTTAAGAGTAACTTTAAAACTCAGAGCTGATTAATGACTCCTTTGTTTCAGGTATTATTCACACTTCCCTGGAGGAATAAATGCTATTAATTCAATAAGGAGGGAGCTTCAGTGAAACAAGATTTGTTAGGGGCACCTGGGTGGCTCAGTCGGTTAAGCCTCCGGCTTCGGCTCAGGTCATGATTTCATGGTTCATGGGTTCGAGCCCCGCATTGGGCTCTGTGCTGACAGCTCACAGCCTGGACCCTGCTTCGGATTCTGTGTCTCCTTCTCTCTCTGCCCCTCCCCTGCTTTCTCTCTGTCTCTCAAAAATCAATAAGCATTGAAAATTAAAAAAAAAAAAAACAAGATTTGTTAGAAATAAAAATGTATCTTACAACATTTTAGAATTGTCATACCCATGGAAACATACTATTGTGGGAACTATGTAAAGGACAGTTTTCTGAAGTGGAAATGTCATGTGGCAGTAAAGCCACAGTTGTTTTAAAACGTGTGGAAGAATGAAAAATGGATTAAGTTATCGATATGAATTTGCATCAAGTTAATTTTTTTTATTTGCAAAATAGTTAACATACAGTGTAGTCTTGGCCTCAGGAGTAGAACTCAGTGATTCGTCACTTACATATGACACCCAGTGCTCGTTCCAAAAAGTGCCTTCCTTAATGTCTGTCACCCACTTAACCAACTCCCATCCCCATAAACCCTCAGTTCTCTGTATTTAAAGTCTCTTATGATTTTTTATCTTATTTTTCCTTCCCTTCCCCTATGTTCATCTGTTAAGTTTCTCAAATTCCACACGAGTGAAAATTATATATCTGTCTTGAATTTGTGCCAAATTTTTAAAAATTATTAATCTATAAGGAAAGATGACATTCAGTCTATCCTGTTAATTTCCAGTGAATAATTAGAAGTTGTAGAGAGGTATGTGTTCCCAATAGAGAATGTATAATTATGCCATTTCTGTCCTTTTGAATGTGGCTGAACAGTTGATTAACTTTAACTTATACAACAGGACACATTTCTATGTTAGATCAAGTCAGTCACCAACAATGATCTATTTGACTCTGACATAGGGAAAGATAGTTTGGTGCACCGATATTAAAAAATGCTTCTTGGAGGGCGCCTGGGTGGCTCAGTTTGTTAAGCGTCCAACCCTTGATTTCAGCTCCAGTCATTATCTCGTGGTTCATGGGATTGAGTCTCGCTTGGGGCTCTACACCGACCGTACGGAGCCTGCTTGGGATTCTCTCTCCCTCTCTGTCTGCCTCTCCCCTGAAAAAATAAAGAAACATTTTTTAAATGCCTTTTTCTTCAGAGCTATTCATACATAACTTGAATCTGAAATTGTGTGCTTCTCATTAGTGGATCTTTGAGGGTATGTATGGGCCATCCCTCCAAGACCTACCCCAGAATGTGGCACCATGAAGCTAACCTCATATTTCTAAATTCTGACTGGGTATGGTACTTCCCAGCTATTAGTGCCAGCTGAAATCATGAATGTGTTGTCACTAGCTTTTCATAACCCGTAACACCTATTCCAGTTAGATTGGTCATATTCCCCTGTTCTTGGTCTTCATTCATTTATTCTTGTTTTTTGTTTGTTTTTTAGATATCATGATCACAAATGGGCTGTGTAGGACCTCTTTCTTTATGTATTAATTCAATAAAATTTGAGTGCCTATCATGTGCTAGGTATGCTTCTGGTGCTTGGGATATACAAGTGAAGAGTTTTCCTCAGGTAGCAGTGTAGGCTCCTGCCCTCATGAAGCTCACAGAATAGTGAACATAGACAGTAAACATAAGTACATTACACAGTGTGTTGGAAGATGGTTAGTCTTCTGCTATCTCCTTTCTCCACCTCCCATTCTCCTCCTCCCATAAGCAACCATTCCAAATTCTTTATTATGTATTATTTGTGTGTGTGTATATATATATATATATATATATTTGCAAATCGTGCATTATTTATGGTGTGATGTATTTTTAAAATTTACTTAAATGGTATTACAGATCTATCTCTTGGAGTACCTGGGTGGCTCGGTTGGTTGGGCATCTGACATTGCCTCAGGTCATGATCTCACAGTTCATGAGTTCGAGCCCCGCGTCAGACTCTGTGCTGACGGCTCAGAGCCTGGAGCCTGCTTCAGATTCTGTGCCTCCCTCTCTCTCTGACCCTCCCCAGCTCACTCACTCACTCTCTCTCTCTTTCAAAAATAAACATTAAAAAATGTTTTAAAGATCTATCTCTTATTGTCGCCTTGTGAACAATGCTTCAGACTGCTCCATAATATTCATATACTATTCCCCACATTTTATTTATTCTCTCAGCAGTGAACACCTAACTTACATAGCCTTCAACTTCCTGCCACTATAAATAACACTGCAGTGAACATCACTGTATATGCTCCACTAAGGACCTGTGTGAACATTTCTCAGAGATATATACCTGGGGTAAAATTGCTGTGTAAGAAAACTCGTGTATGCTGCATTTGCTTGAGGTGTGCCGGACTGCTCTGCAGAACGGATGCACCAATTTACCATTGCACCAATCAGTGCACAGGGGCTCCTGTCTTCTCATGTTCATGCCAACAGCTAGCATTATGCAGTTCTTTACTTTTGTCCGTGTGATAGGATGAAATGGCATCTAATTTTTGTCTTAACTTAATCTGGATGTGAGCACCTCTTCATATACATATTAGGCTTTGGGGGTTTTTTTTCCCTGAAATTTTCTGCATATAATTTTTCACTTGGAGTTGTCATTTTCCAGTTGATTTCTATGAGTCATTGTACTGTATACTGTTGGCTTTAGGTACTGCAAATATGTTCTCCCATTCTGTCATCTGTCTATTGGTGTTGTTTGACAGAAAGCCTCAATTTTTTTATAGTTAGGCAATAAGTGTTTTGCCTTATTCTTCATACTTCTGAAATTTTACTTTAGAGGTCCTTTTCTGTCCCTCTGTTCACTTTATCGATTTACTTTTCACATTAGGTTCTTAATTCTTCTGGAGACCACTTTGGTCTGTTCTGGCTAGGATTACTATCTTAGTTTTTTTCAAGAAGTCTTATTTTTCTCTACAAAAGCAGCTAGTTTTCTTAATACCACCTACTATATAATAATTTTTTTCCATTGACTTCTAGACCTACCTTTATTGTTTATTGTTTGTCTGAGTTTCCTATTCTATTTAATTGGTCTTTTTGTTTGACCTTGTACAATTACTATACTGTTTTTAATGATATGACTCTGTAGGATGTCATTTATAGGAGGGCATATCTCCAGTGTTTTTTTCCCTTAAGATTCACTAATTCTCATCCTTTATTCTTCCCTACATATTTAAGTGTATTGAATTTAAAAAAAAATCCATCTGCCAAGGGGTGCCTGGTGGCTCAGTCAGTGAGGCATCAGACCTCAGCTCAGGTTATGATCTCACAGTTCGTGAGTTCAAGCCCCACAAGGAGCTCTCTGCTATCAGCGCAGAGCCTGCTTCGGACCCTCTGCCCACCCACTCAAAACTAAATAAGCATTAAAAAAATCCATCTGCCTCAACAAAACATTAGCAAACCATATTCAACAACACTTAAAAGGGTCATCCGCCACAATCAAATGAGATGTATTCTGGAAATTCAAAGATGATTCAGCATTTGCACATCAATCAACATGATACACGAACAAAATGAAGGATAAAAATCATGATCATCTCAACAGATGCAGAAAAATATTTTGACAAAATTCAACTTCCATTTGTGATAAAAACACACAACAATGTGGGTTTAGAGGGAACATACCTCAACATAGTAAAGACCGTGTATGAAAAACCCAGAGATAACTTCATACTCAATTATGAAAAACAGATTTTCCTCTAACATCAAGAATAAGATATGGATGCCCACTTTCACCACTTTAGTTCAAAATAGTACTAGAAGTCCTAGCCACAGTAATCAGATAAGAAAAAGAAATAAGAGCCATCCGTATTAGTAAGGAAGAAGATAAACTGTCACTATTTGCAGATGACATGATACCATACATAGAAAACTCTAAAGATGCCACCAAAAAACTATTAGAAGTAATAAATGAATTCAGTAAAGTTGCAGGGTACAAAATTAATGTACAGAATTGGTAGTGTCTCTATACACTAATAATGAAGTAGCAGAAAGAGAAATTAAGAAAACTGTCCCCATTTAGTATTGCACCAAGAGGAATAAAATATCTTGTAATAAACTGAACCAAGGAGGTGAAAAGCCTATCTTCTGAAAATTTTGAAAACATTGATGAAAGAAATTGAAGATAACACAAATAGAGATCTATTCCATGCTCATGGATTGGGAGAATTAATATTTTTAAAATGTACATACTACCCAAAGCAATCTACAGATTCAGTGCAATTCCTATCAAAACAGCATTTTTCACAGAACTGGAACAAATAAGACTTAAAATTGTAATGAACTACAAAAAAAATTCGCCAAAGCAGCCTTGAGAAAGAAGAATAAAGCAGGAGGAATTACAATTCTAGATTTCGAAATATACTACAAAACTATAGTAATCAAAACAGTATGGTACTGGCAGAAAAATAGACACATAGATCAATAAACACAGGCTAGAAAGCCCAGAAATAAACCCATACTTTTATGGTCGATCTATGACAAAGGAGGAAAGATATATAATGGAGAAAAGATAGTCTCTTCAGTAAACTGTGCTGGGAAAACTAGACAGCTACCTGCAAAAGAATGAAACTGGACCATACACAAAAATAAACTCCAAATGTATTAAAGACCTAAATGTGAGACTGAAAACTCCTAGAAGAGAACAGGCAGTAATTTCTTCAATATCAGCCAGAGGAACATTTTTCTAGATCTATCTCCTAAAGCAAGCAAAATATTTTTGCAAAAGCAAAAATAAACTACTGAGACTTCACCAAAGTAAAAAGCTGTTGCACAGCAAAGGAAATCGTCAATGAAACAAAAAGGCAACCTGCTGAATGAGAGAAGATATTTGCAAATGATATATCTGAAAAGGGGTTAATATTTAAAAAAATAGAAAGAACTTAGCTCGACACCAAAAAAATAAACAATCCAATTTAAAAATGGCCAGAGGACATGAATAGATATTTTCCCAAAGAAGACATATGGCCAACAAATACATTAGAAGATGCTCAACATCACTAATCATCAGGGAAATTCAAGTCAAAACCACAGTGAGATGTCACCTCACACCTATCAGAATAGCTAAAATCAAAAAGATGAGGGGTGCCTAGGTGGCTTAGCTGGTTAAGTGTCTGACTCTTGATTTTGGCTCAGGTCATGATCTGATGGCTTGTGGGATCAAGCCCTGCATCAGTGTCTCCGCTGACAGCACAGCTGACAGCACAGAGCCTGCTTGGGATTCTCTCCCTCCCTCCCTTTCTCTGGCTCCATCCCACTTTCTCTAAAAATAAATAAATAAACTTTAAAAAAACACAAAAAGACAAGAAATAACAAGCGTTGGTGAGGATGTGAAGAAAAAGGAACTCTTGTGCACTGTTGGTGGGATGTAAGTTGGTGTAGCCACTGTGAAAAACTGTATGGAGGTTCCTCAAAATTAAAAATAGAAATATCATATGCTCCAGTAATTTCACTTCTGGGTATTTACCCCCCAAAAAACCAAAAACACTAGTTCAAAAAGATATGTCCCCTATGTTTATTGTAGCATTATTTACAATAACTAAGAAATGGAAGCAACCCAATTGTCCATTGATAGATGAGTGGATAAAGAAAAGGTGGTATACACACACACACACACACACACACACACACACACACACACAGGAATATTATGTAGCCATAAAAAGAATGAGATCTTGCTACTTGTGACAACATAGGTAGACCTGGAGGGTATTATGCTAAGTGAGGTAAGTCAGACTGAGAAAGACAAATACCACATGATTCCAGTGGTATGTGGAATCTAAAAAACAAATGAATAAACAAAAGTAGAATCAGATCTATAAATGCAGAGAACAAGCTGATAGTTGCCAGAGGAAAGGGTGGTGGAGAGAATGGGCAAAATCAGTAAAGGGGAGTGGGAGATACAAGCTTTCAGTTAGGGAATGACTAAGTCATGGGAAATATAGTCAATGATATTGTAATAGCATTATATGGTGACATGGTAGCTATACTTGTGGTGAGCATAGCATGATGAATAAAAATAAAAATCTGTAGTTTTAATTAAGATGTATTGAATATATAGATTAATTTGAAGAAGATTTGTATCTTTTTAAAATAAAGTGTGGAATATTTTTATATTCTGTCATTAGAACTTTAAAGTTTTCTCAGTGGAGATTTTCTCTATTATATAATCCTTATACTTTGTTTTTGTTGCCATTGTAAATACCTTCTAATTGTATTTTTGTTGAGTGATATTTGGTTAGAGAAATGCAAGGATGATCTTTATAATTATGCTGAGTTCTAAGAGTTTGTTTCTATAGATTATTCTATCATTTACAAATGATAGTTTTGTCGCTTCTTTTCTAAACCTTACATCAGTCTTCTTTTTTTTTTTCCTTCTAGCATTGGCCAGGTCCTGTAGTGCTGTTAAGTAGTAGTAATACTGTGATGGCTTGTCATGTTCCCAATTTTAAAGGGAAATGCATTTAAATTTCTCCATTAGGTATAATGTTTACAGGTTTATGTTATATAACCTTCACCAAGAAAAGGGAGTTATAATTTTTTTAATCATTACAAGTAGGGCTGAACTTTCCTAAGGCCTTTTGGGGGACATCATTTTGCATATTCATATGATTTTTCTCTTTTATTAATTAATTAACCAAATACTTACTGGGTACCTGCTAAGTGCCAGGCACTGCTGCAAACCCTTGGGATATATAAGTGAACAAAGCAAAGATATCTGGCCTCATAGAGCTTGCGTGGTAAGTGAACATAATAAATGAGTAAATATTCGAAGGTAATAAGAACTATAGAAAAGAGTGGAACAAGACAAGGGATATCAGGAGTGAGGGCAGCTGGACGGTGGGTTATAGGATTAAATAGTGTAGTCAAGGTAGGGCTCATTGAAAAGGTGAGGTTTGAGAAAGGAGGAGGTAAAGGATTCAGGCAAGCAAATAGCTGGGGAAAGGGTGTTTAGGCAGAGGAAAGAGGAGAGCAAATACACTTCTGCCCTGTTTACGCTGGGAACAGCAAGGCTAGTGTGGCTACAGCAAAGAGAGAGAGGTTATAGGCAGGCCTAGGGAAATTGTTTAGACCATTGTAAGGATTTTGGCTTTACTGTGAGTGGTAGTCATTACAGGCTTTCAAGAAGAAGAATGACATTAATTGACATTGTAAAGGGACCACTCTGGCTACTGTGTTGAGGGAGGCAGGTTGTAGGGAGGCAGGAGTAGAAGCAGAGACCTGCTTTGGGGGGTGCGGTATTAGAGATGATAGCTGCTGGATGAGATGGTAGTAGTGGAGGTACTGGAAGTTGTTTATTCTAGATATATTTGAGCAGGTTTTATGTAAACTACGAGAAAAAAGAGAACTCAAGAATGATTCCAATATGATTTGTTAAATGTTTCTTTAAGAGAGAGAGAGAGAAAGAGAGAGAGACCAGGGGAGGGACAGAGAGAAAGAGGAGAGAGGATCCCAAGCAGGCTCCATGCTGTCATGCAGAGCCCAACATGGGGCTCGATACCATGAATCATGAGAACCATGACCTGAGCCAAAAACCAAGAGTGGGACACTTAACTGACTAAGCCACCCAGGCACCCCCCAATATTTTTTTGAAATGTGATCCCAGAGTTTTTGCTTTGAACACCTGTAAGCATACGGTATCAACTGAGATAAGAAGGGCTTCAAGTGGAACAGGTCTGGAAGACTATCAGCGGTTCAGTTTGGTGTATGCTGACTTTGAGATACTGAAGAGGAAACAATGAGTAGGAAGTAGAACATATGAATCTGGGGTTTGGAAAAAATCTTACTTGAAGATAGGGATTTAGGAATCATAGGTACATAGATGGTTTTTAGAGCCATAAGACTGGATGAGATCACCGAGAGAAGAAGTGTAAATAGAAAAGAGTACCAAGGACTGAGTCTTAGGGGACATCAATGTTAAAAAGCTGAAGAGGAAGTATTTGCAAAGGAGACAGAAAAGGAACAAATAGGTGGAAGAAGAGAGAAGGTTGTGTCCTGGAAACCAAGTGAAGAAAGTGAGTCAGATAAGAATTGGTTGTTGAATTTAGCAATATAGAGATCATTTGTGACCTAGAAAAGAGAAGTTTGGCGAAGCAATGGAACAAAAGCCTGATCAGAGAGGGTTTAAGACAAAATGGGAGAAAAGGAATTAACAAATAATAGCAAACTATGAAGGAGTTTTGCTACAGAGGGGAGAAAACAAACAGGATGGTAACTGGCAAGGTAAGCAAGGCCAAGAGAAGTGGTTTGGGCTTTTTTTTAAGTGGAAGAAATAATATTTTTTGTGTGCTTATAGGAGTGATTCACCAGGCGTGAAGAGTTGATGATGAAGGGTATAGAACAGCATTGCTGGAGTGGTAGCTTGGAGTAGGCAAGAGGAGGTGAGATCCAGTCCGTAAATGGAGTGACTGGCTTTAGAGTGCGTGGCTCACCTATGTAAATAGGTAGGAAGGCAGAATATATGGGTACAGATTTTAAAGATGAGTAAAAAAAAAATGGTGACCCTTCCCCAAATGTAAGTTCTCTTATGATTGCTTTCCTTTTCTTTAAAGTAGAAAGCAAACCTAACTGAGAGTGAGTAGGGGGGTTTAGTAATGTGGTAAATTGCATTTTGGGATATTGACCTATCTTTGAATTTCTGGAATAAATACTTTCTTAATATATTTGTAAAATATGTTTATGAATTCAGTTAACTAATATCTTATTTAGGACTTTCACATAAACATTTATAAGTAAATAGGCTCATGTGTTTTTTTTTTCTTAAATCATGTTGTTCTTATCCAGTTTGGGAATAAAGCATAGATGAGGTTCACAAAAGATGCTGGGCAGGTTTTGCTCTTCTCTTTTCCCGGAACAACCTGTATTATCATTAGAACTTATGGTTCCTGAAAATCAGGTAGAACCTACCTCTAAAACCATCTATGTCTGTCTTTCTAAGTTTTCTGTGCCAATTAAGGCATCTTGTATTTTTCTAATGATTCATCCATTTCATTGACTTTTAAATGTATAAGCATTCATAATATTCATTTATGTTAAAAACTCACTTCTATCTATTGTTCTTTTTGTTGTTGTCCATTTTCATCTCTTTTTTCTTGATTAGTCTGGCTAGAGTTGTATCTATTTTCAAGAACCAGTTTTGGGGTTTCTAAACATTTACAGTGTTTGGGTTTTGTATTTCATTGAGTTCTTACCTTTTTACTATTTGGGTCCCCTCTGTTGCTCTTTTTCAAATCCATTTATCTGAATACTCATGTTAATCTTGTTTTCTGGTGAGTACATCTTGTTCTCCTTAAATTCTCTCCCCTATTTGACATATAGTTTCATTAACTAGTCTTTAGCTGCCTTCACTCATGAATTTTGTTGGGTTTTTTTTTTGGTTTGGTTTTTTTTACTCTCTGAGTGACAGAACTTGGCACATCCCTACAGGAAGCTCTTCCTTCAATGTGCCTAGACAACCTAATTTACTTTTTCCCTTCAGTGTACTCTGTTAATTATGACATGTTTTAATCAATTACATATTTATCTTAGATGACTTACTATTCAATATCTTTAATATCTATCCTAAAGTTTTTTAGGCAAACTTTAAAGTCAATACAATATTTCCTAAAGTTTTAATGTTCCACAATTCAGTTTAAGCATTTTAAATACAAAGTTAGTGGGGCACCTGGCTGGCTCAGCTGGTAGAGCATGCGACTCATAATCTCAAGGTAGTGACTTCAAGCCCCATGTTGGGTGTGGAGCCTACTTTAAAAATAAATACATACATAAATACAAAGTTAGTAAATAGTGTTCTAATAGGACTCTAACTGTAAGAGACAGGAATTTATCTAAGTAAGCTTAAGAAAAACTGGTAGGGGAGATAGTTATTATAGAAACAAGATGTATGAAAGGACTTGGAAAGGCTCTGGAAAGCCTAAGGAATTGCATCAGCTTTAAAGACCACCTTCTCTCTTTTTCTCTCTCTGAATCTTTTCTCCTCTAGTATTTATGTCCCTTCATGGCTTTAGCTTGCCATGACAAGCTTCACAGAACCCTTTCAGTGTTGGTTCTCACTAATCTTTTTCTCCTTACTTGTTAGTGGTAAGTTCACAGAGAGGAAATTGGTGGGCCAACTCATGTTTTCACATGGCATGGATTGCTGGCCACCATAGTAATTGGTTTCTTTGGGGTCAGGTACTAACAACCTCCTGTCTGTTCAACTGTGGCTATAGGGTAGAGTCATGTGGTTCAGAACATGCCTGTCTAAGGGTTGGCTCCACAGCAGTTATTATGGGCAAATATATATTCTTCTAGAAGAGATAGCAGATAGGCAAGGGCAATAATGGAATCCAACAAGTCTCCAAATAATTACCTTCAGGATTTATTTTAATTTTTTTCCAATAATACTGAGTTAAGAGCAGTATAATAGCAATCAGTTCATTGAGCATATCACCACTTCTTCATTTCCTTGTATTTCAACAAAGAACAAGATGGCTTCCACTAACCACTTAGTTATAAGATGTGCATAAAAAGACAAATACAGTAATCCCACCTTATCTTCAGGGGATATACTCCGGGACCCCCAGTGGAAACCCAAACCAAGGATAGTACCAAACCCTGTATATGCTATTTTTTCCTATACACACATACCTACAATAAAATTTAATTTATAAATAAGGCACAGTAAGAAGTTATAATAATAAAATATAACATATAACAATATACTGTAATACAAGTTATGTGAACGTGGTCTCTCTCAAAATGCGTTATCTGTCCTTACCCTTCTTGGATGATGTGAGATGATAAAATGCTGGTATGCTGAGATGAAGTGAGGTAAATGACGGAGGCATTGGGACATAGCATTAGGCTACTACTGACCTTTTGATGCTCTGTCAGAAGGGTCATCTGCTTCCAGACCACAGTTGACTAAGGGTAACTGAAACCAGGGAAAGAAAAATTGCTGATAAAAGGAGACTACTGTAACCCAAGTAAAAGATGGGCAAAGGATTTAAACAGAGGATATACAATAAGCACATGACAGGATGTTCAACATCATTAGTCATTAGGTAAATGCAGATGAAAGCCACAGCAGGCACCACCTCACATCTGCTAGGATGGCTATCATCAAAAATGGAAAATGCCAAGTGTCGATGAGGGAACAACTGGAACCCTAGTATGTCAGTGGTAGCTCTGTAAAACAGTAGAGCCACTGTGCAGACAGTTTGGTGGCTTCTCAAAAGTTAAACAAATTTACTGTATGATCAAGCAGTTATACCACTTAGGTATACGCTCAAGAGAATTACAGATGTACGTTCACACAAAAACTTGCATGTAAACATTCATAGCAGCAGTATTCATAATAAACAAAAGGTGGAAACAACCTAAATGTCCATCAACTGATAAATGGATCAACTAAATGTGGTATATCCATACAATGGAAAACTATTGTCATAAAAGGAATAGAATGCCGAAACGTACTATAACACGGATAAATCTTGAAAACATTTTGCTCAGTGAAAGAAATTAGACATAAATGGCCACGTGTGGTATGATTTCATTTCCAAAACAGGCAAATCCTTAGAAACAAAGAGTAGATCAGTGGTTGCCAGGGGCTGGAGGAAGAAGGAAATGGGGGTGACTCCTAATGGGTTATAGGGCTTCTTTTTGGGGTGATACAAGTGTTCTGGAATTAGACAGAGTTGATGGTTGCATAACCTTGTGAATACACTAAAAAACACTGAATTGTATGCTTTAAAATACTGAATATTATGACATGTGAATGATACCTCAAAAATGTTTTTGTATAAAAAAATGTGCAAAGGTTTCTAAGCTTTTTTATAGGAAAACACTACTTACAGTGATTTCAGCTAAAATACGTATATTGCTTTCGAAAGCCATTTTATTATTTAAAATGTGATTACTTGTATTTTAATAGTTAGCAGACTTTAGTATTCTAGTGTTATGATTAGTTTTTCAGCTAAAGGAAGATTTTAATAAAGTAGGATTTTTTTTTCTTGTCTCTCAACAGTTTCTACTTCTGCCCCTGAGGAAGAAGCAATAAACAGTTTGGAGATGTTGTCACTGCCTGAGCACAGATATAAAAGGGCCAACTTGCCACCAGATAAGACAAGAGAATTGTCCTCATCACAAGATACCAATCAGTATATTCATGAGATTTTAGAATTTCAGAAGAAAAATACAAACAAAATTAAAACCTTAAGCAGTGTGTTTTGGGGGAATCATCCCCAAAGAAAACGCAGAGGATACTCAGAAAAGTGTTGTCTTAGAGGATGTACTAAAGAAGAACTCAGCATTGCATGCTTTCCGTATATTGATCATAAAAACTTTCAGAAACATGTAACATCAGTCATGGCTGAGATATACTAACCATCATAGGAATTATACTAACTTAATAAAAGCTTAATATATTTATTTTACTTTATTTTTGGTAATTGTCCTTGTAGGTTCTTTGCTGTGAATACCATCTAAATGCACTTGCAGGCACTTAATAATACTTTATGTGGTAATAGGAATCTTGGTATTTTCTTTGGTAACCCTAGTTTTTCATATATTTTTATATTTGAAGAAGATCTTACTGGAGGTGGCATGATCCATGTAGACATCTAAGAATTACCTGTTCATGCTTGTCATTGTGCTTGAAACTCTCCCAGGCTGCATTTAAATGGCTTATGAAATGTTCTGCATTCCATCTGTATGACATACAGACTGACGCCCATGACTATTAGGCTCACTCCAGTGTGCCAATACATCTGTCCGACCACCTTAAAAATAACTAACCAACTACCACTCCTAGTAGGAGCTCTTATACTTTAATAGTAGGTATGCTTTTAATTCCTTGAGTTTTATTATAGTAACTGGTCAGAAAGTTTCTACTGAGGACTTAAAGAGAGTTCAGTGAATGTCTCTATATTATAAAAATCTCTCCAAGATACTATGTCTTTGCTTCCAAAGTACTGATATAATGTGATACTCCATTTTGGCTTGGTCAGAATAGAGTACAGACCTAGCCAGCAGTGTCAGCATCCCCTGGGAACTTGTTAGAAATGCAGTTCTCAAGTCCCACCGCAGACCTACTGAATCAGAAACTCTGGGTGTGGGGCTCAGCAACCTGCGTTGTTACAGGCCATCCGGCTCATTCTGATATCAGTTCAAGAACCACTGGTAAAAGTCATGTTGAAATCCTATACTATTTATGTGCTTGCATATCTCAACTCAATATAATGTTATAACACTAAGTTTTTGGTGTATTTTTCTACTTTGTGTCCACATGTGAAATATTTTTATGGTACAAATTAGAGAAAAACTTAATCCATAGAATCCAAAGTGGAATTCTTACTTTTCACCATTAATTAGGAGGTAAGCATCATTTAAAATATTTCTTAAGTTTCTCAAATATGTACTGCAATGTTCTTGACAATTAAAATTTTTATTACTATTTGGCACTGTTATTTCTTAGGACAAAGGTTCTTTTTCACATGTATTTATATCATATACACTTACAATGCATTAATAAATGTCTGAACTTTTTGAATAGTTCCTGGGTAGTCTACATTCAGTTATCTTTCTAAATATGGGGAGCCACCTGTTTAGATACAAAATGACAGGTCACATCATGGTTTAGTGCTAGATGAAGTCTGCTGAGCATTAGATGAAAATGCAACTTTGAGAATTGCCTAGGCCTAGGCCAAAACACAGTGATGCACTTGAGCCCAGTTTGAATTATAGGTTTGTCCTTGTAGTTTAAGAATAAAAATACAGGAGACAGAGGCGTTAAGACAGCAGAGAAGTAGGGGGACCGGGATTTCCCTCATCCCTCGAACACAGCTGTGCGAGGTCCGATCACTTGGAACACCCAGGGAATCAATCTGTGGAGTGACAGAAAGATCTCCACAGGTGGAGGGAGACAGCTTGGTGGGACAGAGGTGCTCATATATGAATTGGAGCTAAAACGGTGTAGGCACAAAGGGGAGGGAACCCCTGCTGTGGAGAGACAAGAGAGAGACAAAGAGGCCGTGGAAGTGGGGTATTGTGCTAGTACAAGAGAAAAACCTCTCTCGACCATAGGCTGGGGAAGGAGAAATATGGAGAGTCCCAGTTTCTATTTTGTAAACAGCTTCAGGAGCTGAAGATTGGCGTTTGCAGCCCACCATGTGTGCACACCTGATGGGGAGGGAGCTAGCCCGGGGTGCAGTAATGATCTCAGGGGCACACTGGGAGAGAAGAGTCTCCCCAAGGATAAAAGACCCCGCAGGGCCAACCAAAAGCCTTTTATTGGCAGGGCTCAGTGGCACTACAGCAGAACAGAATCTGCGAGGTGCAGGGCCCTTTGAGACATTGGGTTTTGAATCCCAGCCCAGCACCTAGAAGGGGTGGAAGACCACAGAGCAGGGCAAGCTGACCACCTACACTATTCGGTGAGGGCTGCCTGAACAGCATGGTTTGAGATACCCTGTCTGGGGAGGAGAGACTGGGGTGTTGCCATTGCCACTGTTCTCCCCATCACCCACACTTCAGGGAACAGCACAGCGGCCCCCAGTGGAGGTGAGACTTTTTACACCAAACCCTGCCCCTCTGTGCCTGGCAACTGCTTATCTACTGGAGCAAGACTGACAATGAGTGAATAGACAGTCTCTCCTCCAGACCAGGGCAGCCACTGTCCCAGGCACCAACAGACACCTAAACCTGTGGTTTTATATGTTAGTCTGCTTGTCTTTTTTTTCTTTCTCTTTTCTTCTCTTTTTCTTTCTACCCTCCTCTTTCTTTCCTTTGGAATAAGGCTCATAGTTTCTGACTTGATTTCTGGTCAATTCATATATATATGAATTGTATATATATTTCTCTATTTTGTTTGTTTAATCAGGCAATTTTACTCTATTCTTTTTATACATTTTCTATATCTCCTTCTTTATTTTCCTTTCTTTCTCTCTAGATTAAGCTGTATAGTTTCTTTGATACTCTGCTTTGTCTTTTTTCCCCCCACTCCTTTCATTTTAATCTTTGTATGGGATCAGATATGCCCCCACACACTTTCCTTTTTTTTCCAGGGTTACTAAAACAAATCAAAGCACAGTGGTGGAAGGTACAAACAATCCACCACGATGAGCAAGGAGGAGCTTTGCAAAGGACTGAACAATGGGACAGAACAGCCAAATACCTAACGACAGAGTCCATGCAACACACTCCAAAAACACTTCCTGAAGTGCCAGGCCCTGGACAGTGTATGACCCCTTCTTGATATAGTAGTAGTTGCAGGTGCAGGATACATACTAAGTTATTAAAACACTTAAAAGACAGAAACCTAGTCAAAATGACAAGATGGAATTCTCCTCAAAAGAAAATCTCAAAATGACAAAATGGAATTCTCAAAAGAAAATCTAGGAATAAATGACAGCCCGAGAATTACTCAAAACAGATGTAAACAATATATCTGAACAAGAATCTAGAATAATAGCCATAAGACTAATAGCTGGGCTTGAAAAAAACATAGAAGACAGCATGGAATCTATTGCAGCAGAGATCAAAGACCTAAGAAACAGTCATGATGAATTAATAAATGCTACAAATGAGATGCAAAATAAACTTGATACAGTGACAGGACAGAAGAAGCAGAGGGGAGAGGAGGTGAAATAGAAGGTAAAATTATGGAAAATGATGAGCTGAAAAAAAGAGGGAAAGGAAATTACTACACCATGAGGGGACAATTGGAAACCTAAGTGATTCAATGAAATGAAATAATATCTATATCATAGCAGTTCCAGAAGAAGGAGAGAAAGGGGCAGAAGGTTTATTTGAACAAATTATAGCAGAGAATTTCCCTAATCTGGGGAAGGAAGCAGGCATCCAAGTCCAAGAGGTACAGAGAACTCCCTTCAAAATCAACAAAAACAGGTCAACACCATGACTTATCAGGTAAAATACATGGTAAAATATAAATATAAATTCAGAAAAGCAGCTAGTGACAATGGGCCTTAACCTACAAGGGTAGATACATAAGGTAGTAGCAGACCTATTCACTGAAACTTGGCAGGCCAGAAGGGCGTAGCAGGTAATATTCAATACGCTAAATAGGAAAAATATACAGCCAAGAATCCCTTATCCAGCAAGGCTGTCATTTCTCAGAAGGAGAGAGAAAGGGTTTCCCACACAAACAAAAGCTAAAGGAGTCCGTGACCACTAAATCAGCCCTGCAAGAGATCCACAGGGGGACACTGTGTAGTGGAAAGCAGCAAAGACTACAAAGGACCACAGACATCACCACAAGCACAACAGACAACACGATGCCATTAAATCCATATCTTAGAGTAATCACTCTGAATGTAAATGGACTAAATGCTCCAATCAAAAGACATAGGGTATCAGAATGGATAAAAACAAAACAAAACAAAACAAGATCCATCTGTATGCTGCCTACAAGAGACTCATTTCAGATCTGAAGACACCTGCAGAAATAAAGTGAGGAGACTGAGAACCATCTATCATGCTACTGGATGTCAAAAGAAAGCCATAGCAGCCATACTTTATTCAGACAAACTAGATTTTAAAACAAAGACTGTAATGAGAGATTAAGAAGGGCATTATATCATAATTAATGATATCAAAAAGAGCTAACAGTTGTAAATGTTTATGCCCGCAATATGAGGCACCCAAATATATAAATCGATTAATCACAAACATTAACAAATGTACAGACAATAATACCATGATTGTAGGGGATTTAAATACCCCACTTATAGCAATTAACAGGTCATCTAGGAAGAAAATCAATAAGGAAACAACGTCTCAGAATGACACATTGGACCAGATGGCATTAACATCCAAACTTCAGAACTTTTCACCGTAATGCAGCAGAATACACATTCTTCTCAAATGTACATGGAATATTCTCCAAAATAGACCACGTACTAGGTTACAAAACGGCCCTCAACAAGTATAAAAGGATTGGGATCATATCATGCATATTTTCAGATCACAACACTATGGAACTTGAAATCAACTACAGGAAAAATTTGGAAAGCCCCCAAGTACATGGAGGTTAAAGAACATCCTACAAAAGAATGAATGGGTTAACCAGGAAACTAAAGAAGAAATTTAAAAATACATGGAAGCAAATGAAAATAAAAACATGATAATCCAAACCCTTTGGATGCAGCAAAAGCAGTCCTAAGAGGAAAATATGCTGCAATTCAGGCCTATCTCAAGAAGCAAGAAAGGTCCCAAACATACAACCTAACATCACACCTAAAGAAGCTAGAAAGGCAACAGCAAAAAAAGGGAAACCCAGCAGAAGAATGGAAATAATGAAGATTAGAGCAGAAATAAACAATATAGAATTTAAAAAAAACCAGTAGAATATATCAATGAATCTAAGAGCTGGTTTTTTGAAAGATTATACAAAATTGACAAACCCCTAGCCAGACTTCTCGAAAAGAGGACCCAAATAGATAAAATATGAATAAAACAGGAGAGATCACAATCAACACCACAGAAATACAATTATTAGTGAATATTATGAAAAATTATATGCCAACAAACTGGACAATCTGGAAGAAATGGACAAATTCCTAGACACCCACATACTACCAAAACTCAAACAGGAAGAAATAGAAATTTTGAACAGACTGATAACCACGAAGAAATTGAATTGGTTTTCAAAAATCTCCCAACAAATAAGAGTCCTGGGCCAGAGGCTTCCCAGGGGAATTCTACCAGATATTTAAACGAGAGTTAATACCTATTCTTATCAAGCTGTTCCCAAAAACATAGAAATGAAAGGAAAACTTCCAGATTCATTCAATGAAGCCAGCATTACCTTGATTCCAAAACCAGACAAAGACCCAAATAAAAAGAAGAATTACAGGCCAAGATCCCTGATGAACATGGATGCAAAAACTCTCAACAAGATACTAGCAAATCGAATTCAACAGTATATTAAACGAATTATTCACCACGATCAAGTATGATTCATTCCTGCATTGCAGGGCTGGTTCGATATTCTCAAATCAATCAATGTGACACATCACATAGAAGAAAGGATAAGAACCATATGATCCTGTCCTTAGATGCAGAAAAAGCATTTGACAAAATACAGCATGGTTTTTATTAAGAAAGGATGTCATAAAAGCCATATATGAAAGGCCCACAGCTAATATCATCCTCAATGGGGAAAAAATGGACAGCTTTCGCCCCGAGATCAAGAACACACCAGGGATGTCCCCTCTCACTACTGTTACTCAACATAGTGTTGGAAGTCCTAGCCTCAGCAATCAGACAAAACAAAAGGCATCCACATTGGCAAAGAAGAAGTCAAATTTTCACTCTTCACAAATGACATAATACTCTACATGGAAAATCTGAAAGACTCCCCCAAAAAATCTGCTAGGACTGATACATGAATTCAGCAAAGTCGCAGGATATAAAGTCAATGTACAGAAATTGGTTGCATGCCTATACACCAATAAGGAAGCAACAGAAGGAATTTATCCCATTTATAATTTCACAAAATCATAAAACACCTTGGAATGAACCTAACCAAAGAGATAAAAGATTTGTACACTAAAAACTATAGAAAGCTTATGAAAGAATTTGAAGAAGACACAAAGAAATGAAAAATTATTCCGTGCTCATGGATTGGAAGAACAAATACTGTTAAAATTTCGATACTACCCAATGCAATCTACACATTCAATGCGATCCCAATTAAAATAGCACCATCTTTCTTCACAGAGCCAGAACAAACAATCCCAAAGTTTGTATGCAACGACAAAAGACCCTGAATAGCCAACATAATGTTGAGAAAGAAAACCAAAGCTGGAGGCATCACAATCCCAGACTTTTACCTGTATTACAAAGCTGTAATCATCAAGACAGTATGGTACTGGCACAAAAACAGACACATAGACCAATGGAATAGAATAGAGAACTCAGAAATAGACCCACAAATATATAGCCAGCTAATTTAACAAAGCAGGAAAGAGTATCCAATGGAAAAAAAGACAGTCTTTTTATCCAATGGAAAAAAGACGGTCTCTTTAGCAAATGGTGCTGTGAGAAATGAACAGCAACATGCAGAAGAATGAAACTGGACCAGTTTCTTAGGCCACACACAAAAATAAGTTCAAAATGGATGAAAGACCTAAATGTGAACCGGAAACCATCAAAATCCTACAGGAGAAAACAGGCAGCAACCTCTTGGACTTTGCTGCAGCAACTTCTTAAGTGACAGGTCTCTGGAGGCAGGGGAAATAAGAGCAAAAGTGAACTATTGGGACCTCATCAAGATAAAAAGCTTCTGCAAAGCAAAGGAAACAATCAACAAAACTAAAAGGCAACCTGCAGAATGGGAGAAGATATTTGCAAATGACACATCAGAAAAAGGGTTAGTATCCGAAATCTATAAAGAACCTACCAAACTCAACACATGAAAAACAAATAATTCCGTGAAGAAATGGGCAGAAGACATGAACAGACGCTTTTCCAGAGAAGACATTGAGAAGGATAACAGACACATGAAAAGATGCTCAACATCACTCATCATCAGGGAAATGCGAATCAAAACCACTCTTGGATACCACCTCACACCAGTCAGAGTGGCTAAAATTAACAACTCAGGAAACAACAAGATGTTGGCAAGGATGTGGAGAAAGGGGAATCCTTTTGCACTGTTGGTGGGAATGCAAACTGGTGCAGCCACTCTGGAAAATAGTGTGGCGCTTCCTCTAAAAATTAAAAATAGAATTACCCTAAGACCCAGCAATTGCAACACTATGAATTTATCCAAAAGATACAGGAGTGCTGATTAGAAGGGGCACATGCACCCCAATGTTTATAGCAGCACTATCAACAATGGCCAAATTATGGAAAAACCCCAAATATCTATTAACTGATGGATAAAGAAGATGTGGTATATATATATATATATATATATATATATATATATACACACACACTGGAATACTACTCAGCGATGAAAAAGAAAATACTGCCATTTGCAACAACATGGATGGAACTGAAGGGTACTATGCTAAGCGAAATAAGTCAGTAAGGGAAAGACAGATATCATATGATTTCCCTCATATGTGGAATTTGAGAAACTTAACAGATGACCATAGAAGAAGGGAAGGAAAAATAAGATAGAGAGAGGGGGGGCAAACCATAAGAGACTCTTAAATACAGACCAAGTGAGGGTTGCCAGAAGGGTGTTGGGGTGTGGGATGGGGGATGGGCATTGAGGAGGGCACTTGTTGGGATGAGCACTGGCTGTCGTAGATAAGTGATGAATCACTGGAATCTACTCCTGAAACCAAGACTACACTCTATGTTAGCTAACCTGAGAATAATAAAAAGAATAAAAGTACAGTTTGTTAGTGTACTGATATACACACATGAAAGTCCAAATTAGAAAAGTATGAGATTAATAACCAAGTGTGTTATTTTCATAGCTGTATATTTCCCTACACAGTTTAATATTTTGTATGTTAGAGTGATTTTAGTTTTTTTTTTCTTTATTGTCTATCTTGTGATATTTATAATTGTGCTAGCACTGGTGTTGTGCATTTGGAAGCAATACTCACATTTTTCTTATGGACTCCTTAGAACAATCCTGAAGCAGGAAACAATGAATGAAAGTTGGGGTACTTTGAGAGTAAGCAACTTTTTGAGGCGCCTTTATGTTCAGTTTCTTGCTAGTTAGTTAGTAGAGCTGGATCAAAAATTTAATCCCAATGTCTTGTTCAATACCCCTGTCAATAAAATCATGAGCTGAAATAATTCACACTTTTTTTTTTTTTGGTGTTCATTGATTTGGCCTCTACTTTGATTTCTGTG
Source organism: Cryptoprocta ferox (assembly GCA_028646485.1). Classification (NCBI taxonomy): domain Eukaryota; kingdom Metazoa; phylum Chordata; class Mammalia; order Carnivora; family Eupleridae; genus Cryptoprocta; species Cryptoprocta ferox. Next base: position 83,215,845 of record CM053568.1, on the reverse strand, counting down.
TTGGTTAGTAGTCGTTGGCTCTCAGCCCTAAATCTCCTGTATTCTTTTGTGATATTGCTACTTGGATCCTGTAAATCACATTTTGCCTTTACTAGCTGGCTTCCTGTTAGATTTTTCCAGGGGAGGCACTAGAGGGGACCCCTTCCCCTCTTGCTCCCTATTTCTTTCAAAATCAGCCAGCAGCATTTCTGCCCATTGGCAGTGACAGCTTTTTTTGTTTTCATTTTATCCTGTATTCTTTTGTGATGTTGCTCCTTGGATCCTTTATATTAAATTTACTGTTCAAATATCTGATGTGATTTCTGTTTTCTTGGGTGTGCTTGAATGATAAAGCCCCTGGCATTGGTTTAGAAAGTGGTTTTGAATTGTTTTAGGGCAAGGATGGTAATAAATGGATTTCATCTTGAATGGAAATTCCAAATGATTAATGGCCTGCCCATTTGCAAGTCAATCCTGGCCCAGATTACTATTACCAGTATGGATGTTTTTCCTTTTGTAGAATTTAATATAAATGGAGTCATACAGTACATACTTACGTTGGGCTAATTTCACTCAGCATAAGGTTTCTCAGATACATCTGAGATGTTGTTGCATGAATCAGTAATTTGTTCTTTTTAATTTTTGCATAGCATTCCATTACATTAGGAATAAAGCTGCTATGAACATTCATGTAGAAGTTTTACTGTGAAAGTGTTTTTATTTCTCTTGGGTAAATTTGTGGGAGTGGCAATGCTGTGGCATATGATAAATGTGTATTTAACTTCATAAGAAATTGTGATTTTCCAAAGTGAGCTCCAGTTGCTCCACCTGTTCACCAACACTTAGTATTATCAGTCTTCCAAATTTTTATGTTTATGTCTTTTACAACCTGACTTTTGAATATATTTAGCCATAAAGTGAAAAAGACTACAGTCTGAATCCTGACTTACGTATGTCTTGACATACACTTTTCAATTTTAGCTATTGTAGTGAAAATGTTGTGCTATCTTACTGCAGTTTTAATTTGCATTTCTTCATGACTAATGTTGAGCCTCCTTTCATATGCTTATTGATCATTCATGCATCTCCTATTATAAAGTGTTCAAATCTTTTGCCTCATTTTAGTTTTTTTGATGAATGAATTGTAAGAAGTCTTCATAAATTTTGTTTGCTTTTTTGCATTTTATTTGTTATTAATGGTTTCAGGAGTAGAATTTATTGATTCATCACTTACATATAATACCCAGTGCTCATCCCAACAAGTGCCCTCCCTAATGCCCGTCACCCCACCCAACACCCCTCCAGCAACCCTCGGTTTGTTCTCTGTATTTAAGAGTCTCTTATGGTTTGCTTCCCTCTTTCTTTTTATTTTTCCTTCCTTTCTCCTATGTTCACCTGTTTTGTTTCTTAAATTCCACATAAGTGAAATCATATATTTATCTTTCTCTGACTTATTTCATTTAGCATAATACATTCTAGTTCCATCCATTTGTTGCAAATGTCAAGATTTCATTCTTTTTCATTGCCAAGTAATATTCCATTAAGTGTCTGTGTGTGTGTGTGTACACACAAACCACATCTTATTTACCCATTCGTCAGTTGATAGACATTTGGGGTCTTCCCATAATTTGGCTATTGTTGATAGTGCTGCTATAAACATTGGGGTGCGTGTGCTCCTTCGGATCACCATTTTTGTATCCTTTAGACAAATTCCTAGTAGTGCAGTTGCTGGGTCGTGGGGTAACTCTATTTTTAATGTTTTGAGGAACCTCCATAAAGTTTTCCAGAGTGGCTGCACCAGTTTGCATTCCCACCAGCAGTGCAAAGGGGTTCCCCTTTCTCTGCATCCTCATCAACATCTGTCATGTCCTGAGTTGTTAATTTTAGCCATTCTGACAGGTATGAGGTGGTATCTCATTGTGGTTTTGATTTGTATTTCCCTGATGATGAGTGATGTTGAACATCCTCCCATGTGCCTATCAGCCGTCTGGAGGTCTTCTTTGGGAAAGTGTCTGTTCATGATTTTTCCCCTGGATTATGTGTGTGTGTTTTGGGTGTTGAGTTTGATGAGTTCTGCATAGATTTTGGATACTAACCCTTTTTCTGATACTTCATTTGCAAATAACTTCTCCCATTCTGTAGGTTGCCTTTTAGTTTTGTTAATTGCTTTCTTTGCTGTGCAGAAGCTTTTATCTTGATTAGGTCCTAATAGCACTTTTTTTTTTTTTTTTTAATTTCCCTTGCCTTCGGAGACATGTCAAGTAAGAACTTCCTGCAGCTGAGGTCAAAGAGGTTGTTGCCCATTCATAAGTTCTTCATACAAGTCTTTTGTCAGCTATAGGAAAAGCAAGTATTTTCTCCCACTCTGTGACTTGTTTTTCATTTCCTTAAAGTATCTTTAAAAGAGAAGTTTTAAATTATGATGAAACTCAATTTATCAATTTTTCTCCTATAACTGGGATACTTTGCATTTTATAGCTAACAAATCTTTGCCAAGTTTGTTACAATATTCTAAATTTTCCTCTAGAAGTTTTATAGTTTTAGCTTTCATGTTAGGTCCATAACCAATTTGAGTTGATTTTTGTGTATGGTGAAAATAGAGACCAAGGTTCATTTTTCCCAAGTAGCTAACCAGTAGTTCCAGCACATTATCCAGAAGCCTTGGCATACCTTACAAAAATCAATTGACCATATGTATGAGTGGGTTTATTTATGATATGGTATTCTGTTTCATTCATCTCTACATTTATTCTTATGTTGACATCACACTGTCATATATTACTATGGCCTTATTTTAAGTCTTAAAGTCAGGTAGTCTAAGTCCTCCCACCTTTGTCTTCTTTTTTAAAAACTGTATTGGCAGGGTGCCTGGTTGGCTCAGTTGACTGTCTGACTCCTCATCTCAGATCAGGTCTTGAGCTCAGGTCTTGCTTGAATTCAGGGTTGTGAGTTCAGGCCCCTCGTTGGGCTCTACATTGGGTGAGGAGCCTGCTTAAAAAATTAAAAAAAAATTGTATTGGCTATTCTTGGTCCTTGCTATTTCCATATAAATTTTAGAATAAGCTTAATTTTTATAACACACTGCTGAGATTATGAATCTACAGATCGAGAATTGAGTTTTCTGATGTATGAACATGGTATGTCTTTCCCTTTAGAAATAAAATAGGGATACATTTAACAAGATATTTGTAGGTACTGTATACTAAGAACTACAAGATAGTATAGACCATTTTTTGGCCTTCAATTTCAACACTTTTGTAGTTTTTAATGTACAGTACTTACAAATATCATGTTAAATGTATCCCTAAGTATTTTATTTCTGTTATTTTAAGTGGTTTTTTAAAAATAATTTTACTTTTTAATTGTTGTTAATATATAAAAATAGTAAATTTCTGTATTTTGGCCATCCATCCTGCAATATAAGAAATTCACTTAGTAGGTCTGGTAGTTTTTTGTTTTCTTTTCTGTTTTTTTTTTTTTTGTTTGTAAATTGCTTAGGATTTTCTACATAAATAATCATGTCATATATGGACAGAGGCAATTTTATTTCTTCCTTTCCAATATGAGGTCTTGTATTTCTGTTTGATTGCCTCATTGCATTGAATAGGCCCTCCAGTACAATGTAGACTAAAGAGCGAACATCCTTGCCTTGATCCAGTCCTAGGGGGAAAGCATTTATTCTTTTACCACTAAGTGCAATATTAGCTTGGTTTTTGCAGATGCACTTTATCTTATTGAAAAAGTTCCCTTCTATTCCCAGTTTGCTGAGGGTTTTTATCATGAGTGTTGAATTTGTTTAATGCTTTGCTGCATATGAGATGATTATGTAGGTTTTCTCCTTTATCTTGTCAATATGTTGTATTTCATTGATTTTTTTGAAGGGTAAACTAACTTTGTATTCCTCAGATAAAATCTAAAGTATCCGTTGTGACATATTAATATCATATTTTTTCCTTTTTCCTGGATCTTTTTGTTACTAGATAAGGGTTTTGTGTCAATATTGATAAGAAATACTTGTGTATAGGTTTTTCCTTATGTCTTTTTCTGGTTCTGGTATTAGAATAATGGGGGCCTCAAGAAGGTAGTAGGGAAGTATTGGCTCTTATTTTCATAAAGAATCTGTGGATTATTTCTTCTTTAATTGATGAAATTTACAGTGATTTTGAACTCAAGTTTTAAACTATAATTTTTTAATGTTTTTGTTTGTTTATGTATTTATACAGACCGTGAGTAGGGAAGGGGCAGAGAGAGAGGGAGAGAGAATCCCAAGCAGGCACTGTGGTGTCAGCATGGAGCCTGAGGTGGGTCTCAATCTCACCGTGAGATCATGACCTGAGCTGAAATCAAGAGTTGGCCACTTAAACACCTGAGCTACCCAGGCACCCTTTTAACTTAAAATTTTTTTTAGTGTATTTGACACTTTTTCAAGAAATCAGTTCTAAGTTCTTAGTCATATTTATTGGCATAAAGTTCATAATATTTCCTTCATTATCCTTTAAATTTTGGTAGGATATGAATAATAACCCCTTTTATTACTGATTTTGGTAATTTATGTCCTTTTAAATTTTTTCTCTTGATAATTCTATCTAAAGTTTACCAATTTTATTGATATTTTCAAAGTAGCAGCTTTTGCTTTCACTTGTATTCCCTATTGATTTTTTTTTTCTGTTTTGTTGAAGTATACTTCTAGCTTTATTTCTTCCCCTTTACTACTTGAGTTTAATTTCTGGGGCAATTGGGTGTCTCAGTTGGTTAATCCTCTGACTTGATTTCAGCTCAGGTCATGATTTCACATTGGTGGGATCAAGCCCCACATCAAGCTCCATGCTAGGCGTGGAGCCTTCTTGGGATTCTCTCTCTCTCTGCCCCTCCCCAACTCGTGTTCTCACTCTCAAAATAAATTAAAAAAACATTAAAAAATATTTCCTTTGTTTTCTTGTTTCTGAAGTTATTTAGACTTTTCCTTATTAATAGAGGAATCTAAAGCTATAAATTTCACTCTTATGACAGCTTACCTGCATATATCCTTTTTTCATAATTTTTTTTTAAGTAGGTTTTATGCCCAACATGGGGCTTGAACTCATGACCCTGAGATTAAGAGTCATGTGCTCTAGCAACTGAGCCAGCCAGGTGTCCCTACAAAAAATATTTTCTATTTTCTCTTGTATTTTTTCTTTGACTCGGTTGATTTTTAAGTTTCCTATGTTTCACAGCATGTACCAAATATCTTCCTTCCATTGATTTGTTATGTTGTTGACAGAGAATGTTAATCTTTTAAGATTTCTTGAGAATTGTTTTACGCCCCAGCCTATGCTTCACCTTGACGATTATTCTGTGTACTTGATATGTGTATTCTGCTGTAGTTGGGTGGAGTGTTCTATAAATGTCATTTAGGTCAAGGTGGCGGGTTTGCATTGTGTTCAATGTTCTATATATTTACTGATCCTGCTCTCATATTACTGCTCTTTCAATTAGAAGTGCTGAAATTTCTAAAATTGTGTATTTGTCCATTTTTCCTTTTTGATTACTTATAAGTAATTCATGTCTTTCAAAATGCTGATACTAGGTGCATGCCATGTCTTCTTGACAAATTGCTTTTGGTTATTAGGTCTCCCTTTATCATATTCCTGATATTCATATAGTCACTCCCAAGTTACTGATTAGCATTTCCATTGTATATGATTCTTTCATCTTTTTTTTAAAGTAGGCTCCACACCCAGTGCAGAGCCTATTGCAGTGCTTGAACTCACAACCTTGAGAATGAGACCTGAGCTGAGATCGAGTCGAACACTTAACCAACTGAGCCACCCAGATGTCCCTCTACCTGTCTACTCTTAGCCTATTTTCTTTAAAGTTGGTCCCTTGTGAACAGCATGTAGTTGGTTCTTGCTTTCTCACTAAATTTGACGAAATGTCCTGTATTTGGAATGTTTAGATCATTGATTAATGTAATTATCAATATGATTTGGGTTTAAATCTATGCTCCTGCTAATTTTTATTTGTCTCATTTGACCTCTATTTTTTTCTTCTTGCATTCTATTGGGATGAATTTTTTTTAATAATTCCATTTTATCTCATATTACTTAGCCATTTCTCTTAATTTTTACTTTTGATATTTAGTGGTTGCTCTAGAGCTTACAATATGCATCTTTATCACAGATTACCTTCAAATAATAATGAATCATTTCACAGGCAGTTTAAGACCTTTTCAGCAGTATATTTAATTTCCCCCTCCTGTCTTTTCTATTTGTTATATCTTTTACTTCTACATCTATTACAGATTGCATAATACATTTTCATTACTTTGTTTTAAATACTTTTTATTCATACATTTTAAATAATTATTGCCATTGCACACATACAACTGATTATTTATATTAAGCCAATGTGTCATGTAGTCATCAAAAATCTCTAATCCAATTTATACTTTAGCTTCTTGGAATTCAGGTTTGTAATCCAATTTAGACTCTAACTACTTAAAATCAGCTACTTCTGATTGCTTTCATGAAGTCTTTCTATACTACAAACTCAAGATCAACATGAATTGTAAATATCCCTGCTTCAGTGCAAACGTTTTTCAGGTCTGCCCCATTAGAGCCATTTGAAAATTTCATAAATATTTCTAATAATCTATTTTAACATGGTTTGTAATGGTACCTCCATAGATTTTCGGGACATCAAACTTTCTTTATAAATAAATGTATATTTTTTTCTATTTATCTGGTGACAGCAAACCAGGATCCACTGTACTTGTTGATGGCCATGATCATTTTAGCTAGGTAGAGTATCATACCCAACCATTTGAGTAACTCGATAAAGTCCTCTGAATCTATCAGCTGAAGTACTTCCAGGAAACCAGTATCCACCAATGACATCTTTTTTTGTCCATAAAAATGATGCTTGCCTGATGATTCCCGGTGTAAACACTTTGGTCAAATGGGCACTTTCACCAGTGTACTTGTCTACAACTGGATACTACGTTTAAGATATTGCATTCCAGTTGGCTAACAGCAGCTCTTGCTATTAGTGTTTTTCCTAACTGTTGACTCATATAACAAACAGCCTTTTGGAGATACTATTCCTATACTGAAATAATTCTAGGTTTGTAAGAGATACTTGTATTACCTCTGAATTCTCTGATGTTTGGATAATCCCTCCACCTCAGAAAAAGAAATATTCCTTGTGTCCTTATGGAACATGCTATAAAATCACTGACTCTTGGCAAATATTGATGAAATCATATCTAAAGCAACCCTTGTTCCTGGATGTCACTTACTTTTTTCAAGCTAACCATGACAACTGACATATTTTGGCTCATTTAACAACAAAATTTTCAATTAATTTCTTAAGTACTTCACCAAGTTTGCCCTGATTTGGGTGCCTGTAGGTCCTTTCAGTCATTTTCAGACTTTTCATACTGATTGGTAAGTTCTTTTAATTGGTCCCTTAACTATTCAGGAGTATTGTCGATCTTCTTGTGCTCCACCATCTTTTCTGTGACAGCTTTGAAGGTCAACATCTCTCTGGTCTGCCCTGATGATATTCACAGGGGATGCCAAGAATGGCCATGGCCATTGGCATGGGAGAAGTGGAAGGAGGGAGGAGAGCAGCACTGGAAAGCGGGGAGATGGATGGCTCTGCTCATTCCAATTATCCTTCATGGAAATCAGAAAGAAAACATTTTATATTTGCCCTCTTAATCACCAAAGCCTCTCTTTATTCCTTTGTTGTAGGATCAAGTTCCCATGTGGTGTAATTTTCTGTCTGAAGAATGTCATTTATTATTTCTGGGAGTAAAAGTAAGTTGATGGATTTTTATAGCTTTTGATTTTCTTAAAAAGTCTTTATTTTGGAGGAGTGTCTGTATTTTAAAATATAATTCTAAGTTAACAGTTTATAATGTGTGCTGGTGTATTGTGTCCATTCTGCTTAAGATTCATGATCTTCTTGAATTTGTGGGCTTATCGTTTGGAATTCAGAAAATTTTCATTCCTTAAATAATTTTTAAATTTCTCTTTCCCTTTTACTTTGGGACTCCAGGGCACAGATGTTATACTGCCTGATAGTATCCCACAGGAAAGTGAGACTGGCTTGCTGTTGTTGTCCTTGTTTTTCTCACTGTGCTTCAGTCTAGATACCTTCTATTGTTGAAACTATCGTAAGGCTCACATCATTTGTTTCCCTTCGCTTAGGGATCACAGTCTTGCCAATTATCCAGTGTCTGTGTTTAGGTGTTTCCGGTTTTGTCCAGTTCTCTAGTTGCTTATGGGGGAAGGGCAAATCCGATCCAAGTTCCTCCATCATTGCCGAAAGCAGAAATTTCAGCTACATTAAAAAAAAAAAAAGTAATCAAACCATACATGGCTGTACCATCAAATTATCAGTTTTCACTGGTAATTTCACTTCAAACTTCAGTGAGAGTAGAGTTAATCAGAAGAAAATGCTCTCGTGTTTCTACTGCCAAATCTAAAACCTACTTGTATTTATCCCAGTTTACCATCTTTACTCTAGTTACAAATGGAGCAGTGTCCCTGATGTATTAAAGACTCATTTCTCTCTTGTGCTCTGGATCCCATTCAAACTTTCACTCCTTTTAGAATTCTCACCCCATTGGTCTTTCTCTTTCTTCATGGCTCACTCCATCAGCATATAAACTTGATGTAATGTCTCCCAAATAAAAAGTCAAGAATTTTCTCTTCTTGCCTACTGTTACTTTATTTTCCTGTTCCCCTTCATGGAAAAAACTTCTCAAAGAGTGATCTACACTTACTGTCTTTAATTCCTTACCAACCTCATAACCTTTTCAACTTGATCCAGTCTGGAAGCTGTCCTCCAACTATACTGAATTTACCCATCAGTTCACCGTGACCAATTCACAAAGCTCCTATTACCTGATGCTTCAGTAAATAACATTTAAAATGTATGACCACTTTTTCCCACTTAAACCCATTTCTCTCTTGCTTTCATGAAACTGCACCCTGCTTGTTTTCCTCTCATTTCACTGACTACTCTTTCTTTCTTTGCTGACTCATCCTCAAACTAACCTCTAAATATTAGATTGTCTCAGGTCCTGATCCTCTATTTGCTTCCTTTCTCTAAAAACACTTCCTTAAGTTACCTTAACTATATCCATTATTTTAAATGACTACCTACGTGACATCTCTACTTGGAAATATAATGGACATCTTAACCTGTCCCAAATGGAATTCTGCCCAAATTCCCTCCTCCCCCACATAAATAAATAGCTCATCCACATAAATAAATAGCTCATCCATCAAACCAAGACCAAGGAAACATCCTTGATTTGTTCCTGTCACCCCTTCCATCCAATCCATCAGTTGGACCCGTTTCTACTTCTTTCCATTTCTTTCCACACCTCTCTAGTCCTGAAAGTACAAGATACTTTCAGGGAATGATTGGTGAATAAATCAGTTTGGCTGGATTGGAAGTTACTGTTGAGGAATAATAAGAGATAAATTTAGGTAAGGCAGTTTGGGACTCATGTTGGAGGACTTGGAATGACAGACAGAAGCTTAGTTTCTGAGGGGAACAGAGGGAGTTATTCCCTCCTGGGCATAATTCTCCTGAAAAGTGGTACTTTTTCAATAATTTAAAGTATGTTGACAGAACAGTTGTTAAGATTATGATGAAAAGATGCTAGTGAAAGCTCTGTCGCTCTCTCAAAAATAAACATTAAAAAATTTTTTTAAGCTAAAGATATTTCTTGGTCCCTCCTCAATTAAAAATCCCTTGAGGATATATCTGAACATATTTGTTCACCAACAATGTTTAGCATATGTCTCCACTGTAGGCCCTCAAAAAATGATTCATTAAAAGATTAAATAAGTTTATAGTTTACTTACAACACTGGCTCACTTCTTTAAAAATAAGGTAATGTAGCATGTGGAGTATAAAAAGCATTCAATTAGGGGTGCCTAGGTGGGTCCTTCAGTTAAATGTTCAACTCTTGATTTCAGTTCAGATCAGGATCTCACAGTTTGTGAGTTCAAGCCCCACGCTGGGCTCTGTGCTGACAGTGCAGAGCCTGCTTGGGATTCTCTTTCCCTCTCTCTCTCTGCCCCTCTCCCACTCACACATGCACACGTGTGTGCACTTTCTCTTTCTCTCAAAAATAAACATAAAAATAATTTTTTAAAGCATCAATCAGAGCCAGAAGACCTGGGCTCTAACCTGGCTTTGCTCCTGACCAGATCTGTGACATTGGTAAGTTAAGATAATTTCTTTGGATTTGGCTTCCACAGCCATAAAATGGTTTCATCTAGATGTTGGATTCTCTTCTCACACTCCAGTAATACTCCTTCATGTAGCAATTATGGTGACTTTGGAAAATATGGTTCAGTTCTTCAAGCAACCAAAGATCTGTCTTGACTTGAGAATGTACTATTTACTTAAAAAATTTTTTTCTAAGTTTGTTTATTTTGAGAGAGAAAGAGACAGAGCAAGGGAGGAGCAGAGAGGCAGAGAGAGAATCCCAAGCAGGTGCTTGATCTCATGAACCCTGAGATCATAACCTGAGCCGAAAGCAAGAGTTAAATGTTTAATGGAGTGAGGCACCCAGGCGCCCAAGAGTGTACAATTTAAATAATGCTTCCTTGTATTTTGGCAAAGTACTCTCACAGGCAAAGGCCGTCTAGTCCAAACTTTTTATTTTTATTATTTTAATGTTTATTTTTGAGAGAGAGAGAGAGACAGAGACAGACAGAGTGAAAGCAGGAGAGGGGCAGAGAGAGAGGAAGACACAGAATCTGAAGCAGGCTCTAGGTTCTGAGCTGTCAACACAGGGCCTGACATGGGGCTTGAACTCACAGACTGCGAGATCATGACCTGAGCCAGTCAGATGCTTAACTGAGCCACCCAGGTGCCCCTAGTCCAACCTTTTAAGATATTCATTTACTTTTTTTTTTTTTTAAGTTTATCCATTTGAAAGAGAGACAGAGTGAGTGGGGGAGGGGCAGAGAGAGGGAATCCTCAGCAAGCTCTGTGCTGCAGGGCTTGAACTCATGAAACCATGAGACCATGACCTGGGCCAAAACCAAGAGTCAGATAGTTAACTGACTGAGCCATGCAGGTGCCCCCAAAATTCACTGACTTTCAACTTTCTCTCATCATCCAGCAAAAGGTAGTGTTATCCCTTACTCGGCTCGTTCTATGAACACTTACTTTCTACATTTTATCAAATTGTTGTCCACTTAAATTCCTTTGCTTGGAGCATGGGATGTGCAGTAATACAACTAAAAATATATTCAAATAACATCCACTGGGAGCTGAAATGATTCTGTCACCTTGCCACCTGGGCGGATAACTGCAGAAAGCTTATCTATTTTATTGCCGCTTTATATGTGTGCTACCAAAGCTGTGAGAGGCAGCAGAGTAAAATGGTTATAAACCCTGGCACTGGAGTCAAACTGCCTGTGTTCAATTTGCATCTCTTCCTTCTATACGTGGGACCTGGAATTTATTGCTAAATTTAAGTTTCCACACACTTAAGATGAGAAAAATAATAGTACCTACCTAAGAATTGTATGGATAAAATGAGATAATCGATATGAGGATACTATCTTTTCCCAAAGTGATACACAGATTTAATGCGATCCCTATCAAAATCAAAGATATGCAAAAATGTATATATATATTTTTTGCAGACAGAAAACCTTATCCTAAAATTCATATGGAATTTCAAGGGACATCAAAAAACCAAAACAATTTTGAAAAAGAACAACAAAGTTAAAGGTCTCACACTTCCTGATTTCAAACTTACTATAGAAGCTATAGTAATCAATACAGTATGGCACTGGCATTGAGGCAAACATATAGACTAATGAAATAAAACAGAAATAATTTCTCACATATACCATCAAATGATTTTTTTAAATTTTTAAATGTTTTATTTATTTATGATACAGAGAGAGACAAAGCATGAGAGGGGGAGGGGCAGAGAGAGAGGAAGGCACAGAATCCAAAGACAGGCTCCAGGCTCTAGGCTCTGAGCAGTCAGCACAGAGCCTGATGCGGGGCTCAACCCACGAACGTGAGATCATGACCTGAGCTGAAGTTGGAGGCTTAACCAACAGAGCCACCCAGGCGCCCCCATCAAATGATTTTCAACAAGGGTGCTCCAAGATCATTCAATGGGGAAACAAATGCTACTTCAACAAATGCTACTGGGAAAACTGGAAATCTATATGCAAAAAAATGAAATTGGACCCTTACCTTACCCCATATGGAAAAATTAACTCAAACTGGATTGAAGACATATTTGAGCCAAAGCTATAAAACACTTAGAAGAATACACAGGAAAGAGTTTCCTAACATTGGGTTTGACAATGATTTCTTAGATATATACCAAAAGAAGAGATAAATTGGAATACACTGAAGTTGAAAATTTGTGCTTCATAGGACGCAATCAGCAGAGTAAAATGGCAACCCACAGTATGAGAAAAAATACTTGCAAATTGTATATCTCATGAGGGATTAATATCCAGAATATAAAAAGAACTCCTACAACTTAAAAACACAAAGCTCAATTTAAAAATGAGCAAAGGACTTAAATAAACATTTCCCCAAGGAAGATGCACAAATGGCCAAAAAAGTGTACATTAAAAGATGCTCAGCATCATTCATCATTAGTGAAATGCAAATCAAAACCACACTGCTATACCACCTCACACCCAAAAGGATGGGTACCAAAACAAACCAAACAAAAAGTATAGTGTTTTTTAGTCAAAAATGAGTACTTTCTCTTCTGGGTCAATTTCACAGCACAGATATAATCTTTATTTGGCATTGCTTCTTTCCTTTTTCTCTGTGGAAATTTTATTTTGGCTTTAATATACAGTTATGACATGTAATATCAAAAAGTACTTTCTTATTATCTCCTTGTATAACTAAGAAGCAAAATTGTTAATGCTGCATATAATAAAAATGAGATATGTTAAGTTTTTGAGAGGATTATTATATCTGATTTGATTTACTGTGAAATGTAAAAACAAGAGAACAGAAATGATACTCGGGATTTATCTCCACTTATGAAGACCCAAGTTTGTATCTGTTAAGGAAAATTCTTTAAATTCTAGAGAGGTTAAAATTACATGACTTTTTAGAAAGATTACATGCCAGTTAATTGTTAGTTCAGATTCACTATTTGGAATATTTGCTTAAAGATCAAATACTCTCAGCTGTGCTGACACCAAACTATCTCTCCTTTCTTGAGGTTATTTCTGAGGTAGTGCTGGTAGGGCCCACATCCGTATGCGCACTCTCCAGAGCCGTGTTTCTCAGCTGTCCTTGTATTCGCTCCCTTTTCCCCTCTCCCCTTCATCTCCTCCACCATGAAAATTTAAATGCACTGCATATCTGTTTATGTGCTGCATGTATTTCTATGCTTTATACTTGAAAAGAGTACGATTTTTCATCCCCCAATACCAATATTCACCCTCTTAGAGGTGAGAGCTCTTGAAAAAGCATGTTCTAAAGAGAAATAGTATATGAAACTTTAACTTTCATACTAAGTCCAGGCCCAATATACCTTCTTATGGATCCTTCATATCTGAGATTGTTTGGGACATCAAACTAGGTTACCTGAAAACACCATGATTAAGGATAATATCCTCAGAGCTTCAGCATAATTAAATGTTTTTGCCCATATCCATATTTTATCTATTCTTCTTTATTCTCAATATTTGAGTGGGATTTAGGATTTTATTAAATTACTTAAGATGTGATGGCTTCACAACTACAACTATTAACATGAATGACTTGATGCAACTTGAAAATTTTCAGTAGCTTGCAATGTCAGTATTGATGAGTGAGTACATATGTAGGAAGACCAGAAGTGATAATACAAATGAGGATACAGTCTTTTGTCTTTTTTTCTTTTTTTAATTTAGAGAAGAGAAAGAATTCTAGCAATAATGAGACTGTTAAGTGGCCAAGTTGGAGCAACTATAAGAAAATGACATAGGTAATTACTAGAGCCAAAGTATCTTTGGCATCTGATGGAGCTATCCATATTCTAACCTTCCGCATTCATTATAGTAAAATAAGAGAAATTCAAGATGTTAGAAAACATTCCCATTAAATGTGAATTTAATCTCAGATCTGACAGAAATGTAGAAATTCCTTTTTTTCCCGGAACCATACTCACTATTCCTTAGGTATCAGATTTCCAAACCATTTTTAGGAAAAAAAGACTGCCCTCTATAATAGTCTCAATTTTTAGAAATTTCTTCCTCTGTAATAGAAGTTTGGGAAAGAAATGGAGCCTCTTTTAGGAATTACAATGGTATACTCAGAGTTCTGGAACCTAACATTCAATCCAAGTCCTTTGATAGAAAGGTAGGATTCAGCTTTGGTCTTCCTTGTCAACAATATCTTTACTCATAATATCAATAACTCCCACTCAACAAGCTGCAATGCACTCATAAAACCAATTAACAGAAAGGAAAAGAAGGGTTACCAGGAGATTCATACTATCTTCAAAATTACTGACTGAAACATGGACTTAAAACATTTTTTAAAAAGAGACAGAGGCGGGCTCCTGGGTGGTTTAGTAACTTAAGCGTCTGACTTCAGCTCAGGTCATGATCTCGTGGTTTGTGGGTTCAAGCCCCGCGTGGGGCTCCGTGCTGACAGCTCAGAGTCTGGAGCTGCTTCCGATTCTGTGTCTCCTTCTCTCTCTCTCTGCCCCTCTACTGCTTACACTCTTGTCTCTCTCTCAGAAATAAACATTAAAAAAAAAGTTTTTTTAAAGAGAGATACAAATGTCTAGGATAGTTTTCCTGGGTTTCTCCCGTGTTTACAGGAGGTATACATGTTATTAAACTGTTTGTTTTTCTCTTGTTAATCTGTCTTGGGGTGGGATCTCATCCAAGGACCCAGAAAGGGAGATGGAGATTCTTTTTCCTCCCCTACAGTTTAGTGACTCACGATGAGACACTCCCTCTGGAGCCTGCAGATAAATATCCTGGAAAACTGGCAGAAGCTGTTAAAGGAAATGCTTCTTATTTAAATACCTGCTCGCACCATGGATGCCTAACTGCGATCCCACCTGCGCCACCTCCTCCTGAAATGAGACACAACTTTTTAACCAATCTGACCTACCCTCAAGACACAGGGAAGTGCTGCTGTTTGTAGTAGGCATTATGGCCTCAAAGTGCCACATAGGCCCTTGGGACTTGTGGTCCCAAAAGAGTCGCTGCAGTGCACTCTATGGCATCTGGAGGTGGTGTTCCTATGGATGACGAGCAAGCGACTAGGCTGGAAGGGGAGAGGGAGGGCTTGATGGCTGCACGGAAGGGAGTGGACCCATACATTATGCTAGCCCCAAAGGCAGCTTCGGGCACCAAGGCAAACCCCAATACAGTCCCTCTATCACCAACAAGCGAAGAGTGGGCTGCATCTGTGACGAGGACAACAGCGCCCTCATCTGGTTCTGGCTTCACAGAGGCCCTGGTTGTGGAACCCATTACATGCACTAACTTATTCAAAATGTGCTGTCAAGTTTCTCCTTTCCAATCAAGACCGGCCATTGCATCAATTCCTTCTCACACACACACACATACGGCCTGAGACTAGTTCAGTGAAACTACAGAACAATCTTATCAATCAAATCAGCTTCTGGACTGCAAAATGAATCTGAATTTTCAAAGGCAGACCCGGAAGGAAGCAGACTATGGCACCCCAAAATATGCCCCTTTCCCAAAGAGGTTTCCCAAACTTCTATTACAGAGGCTCCATGCTGAGTGTGGAGCCTGCTTAAGGATTATTTTGAGCTAATCATTTTTGAGAAACAGGAGATAGAGCAAAAGCTCTTTTCTATGGGAAATCTCCATTTGTAAGGGTATCCCCCTCTCTGTACCAGAAAGACAAAGATGACTACATCGTAACCACCTTACTCGTTCACTGTGCTTTGCCTGACAACCTCTCATAGGTGGCCCCTTCTCCTCCAACTTCTTTCTTAGGTCTTTAGCTGAAGAAGGTACTCAAGTGAGAGCCTGGCCTATCTGGGAAGTTACTCAGTTCTTTTGGGCATCTCGTGTATACAGGAGGCAGACATATTATTAAACTTGGTGGGTTTTTTTCCTGTTTAAGAAAAAAGGAACGTTCTGACAAGAGTTATAGGAAATAGTGACTGTTATTTTGTTTTTAAAATGCTTTCTGAACAGTAGTTAATAAGTGCAAACATTTAACACACACCACTTCCGATACGTCATTTAGCTTTGGGGCACCAGAAGCTTACAGATCAAGGGCTTAGACACCTTGGTTATGCAGATTAAAAGTGTTAGAGTTCAGTTATTTGTTCCTAAGAATCAAAATGAAGTCTTTGGTTCTGCAAACAATCATTCTTTTTTCTCCAAGCAAAAATTGAGGGGTCTTAAAAGTTACTATGGATGTAAAATAATAATAAACTTTGTCTTAATGTACTTAAAATTTGGGATAGCTATAAAGATTCACTATTACAGCAACCTTCAACAAAACTATTAGGCAGAGGAAGAAAGTATTATATGTGTATTTCAAGTAGTCAAAAAAGACAATTTCAAGTACATATTTTCATAATTGAGTACCTTAAGGGTTAGATTTACCGTTCTCATTTTATTTTCTTTACTACAGTTTCCTTAATCTCTAATACTTTTAATTCTAGTGAATAAATTGACTCACAGTCTTATACATGTTATTAGAAAATTCAAATTCAGAGATTCATATATACCCCCAAGCATTCTAAAGAACCTAAGCTTTTTCATTAAAAATACTATCCACCTAATTATCTTTCGTGTGTGAAAAGCATCTAAACATTTTCATCTATGTATATAGCTATACCTGAAAGGACAATTGATCAAAAAATCTTTCTAGTGCATACTTTTCATTTGTGTTTCTAGTACTTGTTCTGATAATGTCTTGTCATGTGCACTGACAATCTGCCTTCTCAGCGGCCTGCTATCTCTGTAATATCCTGCTATAGTAGCATCTTTACCTTACGACCTTGCTCTATTTACTGTTATTTACTAACAGTCATATCTAAGAGCTTTACTTCTGTTCAAATCGCTCAAAACTAACCTGCCTGACCCCAATAAATAGCATCTATAGGCGTGCTTCCTAGGCAGGTATTAAAATTAAGGCCATTAACAAAATCTAAGAATATGGATAACTGGAACAGGCCCTCTTAAAGCTCCTTTAATGCTCTTATTTTATAAACCTGTTACAGTTACATTAAAAAATAAGATGCTAAGCAATTTGCTATGCAAAGAAGGACTTATGATGGAATAATGATCGTTAACAACTTTCAAAACCAATTAATAAAGACTGGTGCTTCGGCTGAAGATTAGGCATTTCCTTATAAATTTGGGAGACTGAAAAAGAACAGTATTTTAGGGCCTGCACCAATCAAGCAATCTCATATGGCATAAATACAATCGAAATTAACTTCTTACCCTAAAAAACAACATACAGTAATAAAGTAAAACAAAATTGATAAGATTACAAAATTACGTATTTTAATATTTAGGATATAATGTGCATTTTACTAAAAAGTTGATTCATATGAAAAGTTAAAGGCTATATGATATGCATATTACATAAATTTTATTAATATGAAAGTTCTAAAATTCTCTTCTTTGTCATTCCGAAATCTCTCTTAATGTGACTGTCTGCATCATGAAACACTTACTGCTGGTTATCGTGAAATCAAGTACAACCAACCCAAATCTGGGAGTAAACACCAAGTATTTTCTCAGATCCATACTGTGATTTTTTTTCTTAAATAGAATGAAGCTTTTATCACATATAGCCTACTCTTTTGTTTGGATAATCCTGCTGACTTATACTTACTGTTATTATTTATTCTAATATAGAAAACCCAAAGATCTATAAGTTACACTAAAAAATTAGAAAAATTTTCATTAGAAATAATTTAAATACCAGAACTGGAGTGGATACAGCAATGTTCGCAGAGTGCAGACTAGTTGATAGCAGTCTTAGGAAGCGCTTCTTTAAAAACCGAAGGATAAGTTTACTATTACAAGAGGCTTTCTCTGCATACCCCTAAATCAGTGTGTGTGCCCCCACTTCCTTGGTTAGGTGACAATACAAAAGAAAATAACTTCTGAATATTTATTACATCAATATTTCAATTTAGAAACATGCTAAAGGCACAATGAAGAAAATAACACAGTCTCAATAAAGTGACCACAGAATGCCACTCCATGGAGAATGGCTCCCCAGGTATAGAAATGTAGGTATTTTCTTATGTCTACTCCATAATAAAACTATTTAAATAAAATTTAAATATCGGAAGTTATAGTTGTGATAAAAATTTCACTTGACTTTAAAGCAGAAGTCTTATGTTGTAAGAAAGCACTCTTTCACAGCAAATTATAGTGCCAATGGCAGCATATATACAGGTAACGTGAAAAACTATTTTCCAAAGCAAATAGCCATGGATGTAGGGAATTATTTATATAAAGACTGTATAACTTAATATACTGCAATATTTACAGATTTACAGAATTCTAAGAAAATCTTTATCCTCATTTCTTAAGAATATTAATTTGAAGAAACATTTTGGCATTAACTGGTACAATAATTACTTACCTATTTCTTGTGCAGAACCGACTGAACAGGTGCAGGTTAATTTCTTTTTATGTATAATCAGAATAAAAATGTAAACACTGCAAATCCTCAGTGAATAATAATTCTCTTGCAAATTCAGAATTTTATAATAAGGTAGTCATCGTACTCTAAAAACTTCAGAATGTTTATATGGGATTATTTTCCCTAAAACTAAAGAGTGAAACATCAAGAAAACATCAAGAAAACAAATTAAGCAATCTAGTTAATACCTTTGTTTTTAAAAACAAATAAAATGTTATAAACCTTTAAAAATCTACTTTTAAGTAGTTAAGTTTCCGAAATCAAGCATATTATATGACATGCTACTTCTGACTTGTAAAGTAGCAGCATGGAAGATCTCTTAATTGCATTACATATACAGATCCTTGAGGAGTCTACAAAATAAAAATGATATTCAACTTTCATCAAAATATCAGAAATCTTTTAAAATCTAATATACTATCCTTTTAGATGTTTTCTGCATTTGGTTACCACTAAAATGCTTAAAAGATAATGTAAAAAGCATTTCTTCCCCTTCCTTCCTTCCAACCAAAAAATCTCAAACTTTATGTGTGAGGCATTTTTTTCTTATATAATTTGCATTTCAAAGCCAGCTCCAAAAAATAGATAATCAAAATTCTTAAGAAAAAGTTTAAAAAAACAGCGTATACACTGAAAATAAAGTAAGAAACTATGTTCTTTTTAACTGAAATACTAAGTATTTTAAACTCTGTATAAATAACACACACAAACTGCCCCCTACCATAGCACACTTTTTAGGTACAGTGTTTAAAACTGGAGTAGCACTAAAACAAAGGACGACAACAACAAACAGTTACACGTATACTCTCATTCTTCTTAGCCACAGACATTATGAATTTTCTACTGGCATTCTTGAATAAAATTAACAAGCATACTTTTTTACCAATTTATTCTCCCAAGCATATTTCTCCCTTGTATATAAGAATCTCTAACAAAAGGAAATCTCTTCTATGATTGCAATAGAGATTTCTGAAAACCCTAAAATATTCTTTAGCAAAAAAATCCTAATCTATTAGGCATATCAATAGGCATATACATTTTAAAAAACAATCTATTTTATGGCTTACGCTTCAATTTAATGCATGACCAAAGGTCCCAGGGATTGAAGAATCTTATTAGTAGTCAACAGCTAAATGGATGACAGTATTCCTCACATTCTTAATCTCAAAATTTTAAAAGAAAACTATTCACTGTAGTCTTAGAAAAATTTGGAGATAATTCCATTTTAAAAACATACTTACCACAAACAAATACAAGGGAGACAAATAAGAAAATAGATTGTGTTGTATCTTTGTAAACTTGTTCCATTTCAAAATGTATTCTTTAGGGTTGGGGAAATTTCCTATACAAGTGAAACTAAACATTTGTTCCCTTTGCTTTGAAAAATATTTACAGTACATAGAACTACAAGCTAAAAGTGTACATCTGCTTATATTGCTGGCCAGTGATAGAGATGAACAAGGGCACAGGTGCTTATTCATTATCTGAGCATTATAATTTGTATCGTGATGTTATCGCAGGTCACCGATGGAAACATTAGGAAACATTAACGAGTACCAGCCCTTGTGTAAAACACCACACAAGATGCCAAGGTATTATACATTCACTGTGGTAAAAACTGTACATATGTATTCTGTGCATCTTCAACATTGCAAAATTTACAATTTTTTCATCTTTCAAAATTCTGAGTTGAAAAAAGTCTGTTTTTTTTCTTTTGCCAGAGAAAAGTGATGTTAACTGACTGATTGGGTTTGTGAAACTGTTTATAAAATTCTTTGCTAAGGTCTCTTCATCAATGTCTTTTACTGATGTCCTCATGAAGAAAAACAAAATTTTGCAAGTTTTGAACAGATATTTCCACGGCTTTGCTGGCTAGCATCATGATATACATAATAGTTGTATATGTAATAATAGTCCACAGTAACGTGAAATAAAAAACTTTGTTCTGTAAGTCTATTTTGGTCTCAGAGCGAAGTTCATTTCTTTCATCCAGCCATGTTGTCCCTTATTTGATCAACTCGAAGAGCCAGGTCTCTGAAAGAGGGGCGCTGATTTACATTATTGTTCCAGCATTCTGTCATGATTAAATAAATCTATAAAAGATAAAATAAACCAAAATTACAATGAACACAAAGTGCCATCTTTTAATTGACGGAAGACATGAACTGAGAAGTCCCACTTAATTTTCCTATGTAGGCTTATGTCATGGCTACGCCTAAATCCAGAGTCATATGATTATCCAAAAGCTTAGCAAATTAAATGTCATCAAGTGACTTGAAATCCTTGTGAAAAAGGAAATAAAAACACCTGATGCATGTGGATAAAAAGTATTTTGGGGGAGTGCCTGGGTGGCTCACTCAGTTAAGCGTCCAACTCTTGATTTTGGCTTGGGTTATGATCCCAGGGTCATGGGAGCGAGGTTGACTTCAGGCTCCATGCTGAGTGTGGAGCCTGCTTAACACTCTCTCTCCCTGTCCCTCTCCCCCTCCCCACCTTGTGCACACATAGTCTCTCTCTCTCAAAAAAATAAAGTTTTTTTTTGTTACCTCATCTGGGCATCCATCTGGTCTTGGTAATCTTCCATTGTTCTTTAGGAGTTCTATCAGATGAAACACAATCATCTGTCCTTGTTTGTCATTGCCAATCATACGCATAAATTCCTGCAATATAAACCCACTTTTCAATGAGATTTTTTTTTTGGTATATTTAATTTGAACCAGAATTCTTTCTCAACTTCTAGTAAATCTGAAAAATTCTGTATATGTATGTTTTCCTGTATGTTTGAAACCATTTAAAAACAGACTATTTTGAGGATCAAAACCTTCCTTTTCAGTCAAATTTGAGAAAAGACAGTTAAACATAGAACCTCTATAATGCCATTTCCACAACTATAATATACTTGACACAAATTTCCTAAAAAGGGCCAAAAGAAGTGAACTGAAAGATGATCACTTTGGTTTTTTGATTGTTGTCTTAACACATCATATTACATTTCAGCTGAAATAGAATTTCAATTGTAAAAGAGAACATAATAAAAAGAACACAGAATGAATATTTAAGCATAAATGCAATGGAGATAAAATGATCGTATGTTCTAAATTCCTAAAATTAAAGTATGAACTATGAGCTAAGAAACAATTACAATGGACACATTGGTTGTTTAAATACAGAGATTTCTTATAGCTGGTAAGAAAACTTACCAATATAAAAAAGGGCAAAAGCACATGAGATAATGCACACATACATATACTCATTTCAAATACCCAATAAACATGTACTCAATCACACTAACTGGAGAAATACAAATTAAAATCAAATAACCACAACTTCTATCAGCTTGACAAAACTGCATAAACATATAATGGTCAATCCTGGCAAATGATAAAATGTACACTCGTGAGCACTGTTATTGAGTGTAAAATCTGCTATAGCTTTTCTGGAAAGCATTTTGAAACAATCAAAAACCTTTGAAGGAGTTAATAATCTTTTACCTATAATTATACTTTTAGTCTAAGGTGACAAGGGATAAATATTTATAAATAACAATGTTCACTATGTTCACTGAAGTCTTACTTAAAAGACTGAAAAATGGAAAAGAACTGTCCAGAAATTACATCCTTATGATAAAATGCTACTGAGAAGTTCAGAATCATATTTGTGGTAAATATTTACTAATATAAGTAAATATCCATGCTATAGTACTTAATGAAAAAGCAGGATAGCAAACAGTACAGTACAACCTTTATTTTATAAATTAAAATATTTGGATAAAATTTCATTTTCATATATAAAATTTTAAAAAGCCTGAAAGAAAACATACAATACTAAAATGGTTATCTTGAGTAAATAATTAGAGATGATTTTTATTTTCTTTTTCATGTTTTCCTTTATTCAAAAAGTCTAGAATAAACAGGAAAAACTTTTTAAACGTTTAACTATTTCAATAATTTCTGGAATGAATAATTTAATTAGATTTACTAAAAATATAAATACACAACTCTCTTCCTTTTGAAAATGTAAGTTAATTTAATGAATAAGTTTAGGGTTATTTTATTGGATGTTGTCTTATGAATAGCCAATAAGAGGGTCTAAAATGAGTCCTAAGCTTACTATTACTATTTGGAAAAAGCTTTTTTCATGTTGAAAAAAAGTCAAAAGTAAATGAAAAGCACACTAACCGCTGGTGGACTTTTACTCTTCTCGATATATGTGAAAAGTTCATATAGAACCACTCCAAAGCTCCAAACATCTGAAGCCACAGAAAACTTGCTCTCTGTCAGGGATTCTGGAGCATACCTACGATACATGAAAAACATCTGTAAGACAGTCCCTTGAATTACGATAGCACGGCATGGTGACAGACGGTAGCTACACTTGTGGGCACAGCGTAACACAGACTTGCTGAATGACTATGCTGTACAATGAATGTAATGAAGTACACTTCATTAAAAAAAAAGTTAGGTGATATGCCAACCCTTGATTTTACCTGAAAATCATTGGATCAGAAAGGGTATACGGAAGAGTTAACATAAGTAGGCTTGAGGCTGCCATCCTCAAAAACGTTCACTTGCAAGGCTGACAAATGGCCGGTGCCTGGGAACTAGATTTCAGAAGGGCGGCCACAGCTCCCTGTGCCTGAACTGCTTCTGCAAACAATACGGTTTACACTGAACACTCCTTCCTTCTGGCAGTCTGGAACTGCGGTACATGCAGGCAGAGACTTCGTTGTCACAATTCCCTGCTGCATCCCATGTGACTTGTCTGGGACAGGACCCTTGAAAGGTTGTGGTTTCCTCCAGGCGTTGCCTCAGATGGCTTTTCCCTTCACTGATTTTACTTTATATCCTTTCTCTGAAATGAATCACAGCCATGAATATGACTGTGTGCTGAGTGCCATGAGTCCTCCTAGTGAATCATCGAACCTGCAGTGGTCTTGGGAAACTCTGCCACACAAAGAGTTAGTTAAGTATCTTCCTGGAACTGCAAAGTACCTGCAAAGTACCTTCCAGGTACTGAAATTTAAAAAAAAAAAAAAATGCTGCTCTTTTCAAGTTAAAACTTTAAATGAATCAAGATAAGTTTCCTAGTGGAAAAAAATGGCTTCTAAACTGGAACAAGACTGGAAGCTATTAACACAAAAGAAAGAATTTGTTAATCAGAAGCGGGTAAGGGAGGAGTGCCTGAGTGGCTCAGTTGGTTGAGCATCTGACTTCCACTCTGGTTATGATCAAATCAGGTCATGATTTCACAATTCCTGAGATCAAGCCCTGCATCAGGCTCTCTGCTCTTGGCACACAGCCCGCTTCAAATCCTCTGTCACCTTCTCTCTGCCTCTCCCCCACTCATGCTCTCTCTCTCTCTCTCTCTCAAAATAAATAAACTTTAAAAAAAAGGGGGGGAAGAAGGAAACAAAGTCACAGGGGAAAACAGTGTCCTTGTCTACTCACATATCAAATATCAACACTATCCAAGGGAGCATTTGGGCTAATGGAATGTGAATATCATGGTTCCATTGCTAACTTTATCCTTATTACAGAGGATGGTGACAAAGATCTGTTTTAGACTGATGAGATTAAATATATGAATTACATAAATTTAATATTTCCTTCAAAATCCAATTTAAGCTTCCTCACTTCCACAGATCCTTCTCTGACTGCTCTAGGTCTTAATAAGCTTATGCTACTCAGTTTCTACAGTATTTATTGTCCATACTATACAGTTAACCATGTTTTTTATATTTAGTTTTTTAAAAATATTTACATAATTATTTTTTAATGTATGTTAGTTTTATCCCACAAATGGAATAAAACCTTCTTGAAGACCTTCTATTCCCCCAACACCTGCAAAATAGTCTCTTCCTTTGATTTTCAGGGAAGCACTGTCTAAAGTATCCTCTCTCATCTCCAAGGCTGTTTTTCTCTCTCCCATCACTTATGTAAGGATAAATACAAATCACAAAGGAAAAAAAATCAATTCTCCCTGTTGGAAATTAGGGGAAAGACTCTTCCTCCTCTTAGAGCATTTACTTTAGAAAATTTATCATTGGAAACTATCTCTTTTGAAATGTATGTGAATTTTTTTAAAAAAGCTTTTGCTTGAAAGCCTCTTGGCAGCTGTATGATCCAAAAATGTTCTCAAGAAACTGGGAACCATCTCTCCGGAATGTGATCATTTAAAGAAATAGCCCCTGATCTCCCAGTTTTTGTGGGACGGTAAGGGTTTAACTTCTGGCAGGTGCCTCCTCCCCAGTTGAAAAACTGTCTCCTACCATAAGAATATGAGAAGTCTATTTGTCCTGTGGATGATGCCAATTCACTAACACAGATGGTCATTTAGGATAAGCTATGTGTGACAAAGGGTGCCGTCAAGTTCTCTTACTTGAGAACTAGCTACTGTTTAGCTTGACAACATGTATGTAATGGGTTGAATCTGCTTGGCCATTTAAGGTGAGATTTCTTTCTGTCTCTGAAGTCTCTCTTAGCAGATCGCTTGTGACGTGCATGACTCTAAGGGTAAAGCTTATTCGGTAATAAAACTTCTTTCTTTTCTATCTTTGTGTAGAGGTTTACTAAACTGGGAGGAGATTTCATTTCTAACTATACTTCCCCAACACTTTCCTTCTTCTCCATCTTCTAAATTTGGGTTCCCCAAGGTTCCATCATCAGACCCCTACCTTTTTTGTCAAAAACTTTCCATTAGATAATATTCATCCACCTATAAACTCATGTCTCCTAAATTTATAACCATACCTTTGAACTTTCTTTTGTGCTTCAACTTACTGAACATTTCCATATTAAATAAAGTTCTATAGGCAAAGAGAACTCCATCCCCACTTTTCCAAAACCTGCTGGTTATTTTACTTTCCCTATGCAATGAATACCATCAACAATCTAGCTTACTTCCCAGGTGGAAATCTTAAGAATTTTTTATTTGAGAGACAAAGAGAGAAAGCACTCACGTGAGTGGGGAAGAAGGGGAGAGGGGGAGAGAAAGGGAGGGAGAGAGAGAGAGAGAGAGAGAGAGAGACACAGAGAGAGAGAGAGAGCACGCAAAGGGGAGGTACAGAGAGAGAGGGAGAAAGAGAATCCCAAGCAGGCTCCACACTGTCAGCACAGAGCACAATGCAGGGCTCAATCTCAAGCTGATATCAAGAGTCAGGTGCTTAACCGACTGAGCCATCCAGGCACCCCAGGAGAGACAGAGAATCTTAAGCAGGCTCCAGCTCAGCGCAGATCCTCCATGAATCCAAAAGCGTGCTTCAACAACAACAACAAAAAAACACATTTGAACAGGAGCATTTTTCCTTCAGTTCTTAATATCAACACCTAGGATGTGCTGGAACATGTTGTTGGCTTAAAGAGCACTTTTGAACAACAAAAGCAATGTAGATAGCAAGGATTCTAATAAATGGAATTATAATTGTTTAAAAGATATGATGGCTAAATCTCATGGATAAAAGCTGTGCTTTCTTTCATACTTCAGATTTACTGTTCATTATTCAATAAATTAGTTAAAACCTATTTTATCAACTCATATTCTAAAATATTTATACAAAATTTAGTCAGCCTCATTTCATTACATAAAACATTTAATACTTGCTAACATAAAAATAAAACTATATTCCAATGGCCTATCTAATTAGTTTTTGGCAGTATATAGCTTTTTATCCCATTAAATACACAGGAAAATTTTGATCGTGATAAAAATTATGTTATTTCTGATATTTATACTAACTTATTTAATGTTTCTCCAAAGTCAAGTATCAGTTTGACACATACATCTCCCCAACACATTTACTAAAGGAATAATGAACATTTTACCATCTACCTCACTTCATACATCCTAATCTTAGCTACATTTCATTATGTATTATGTATTGTAAACTAAGTAATGAGAAAGGATTTATCTTATTTTCGTAACAATATAAAATTAATTATATAAGGTATGTATCATCCCAAGCTTATCTTGGCTGTCCTTGTGATTTATCTTTCTTCCAGACATGCAGGGAGAATTATAGGGCCCAAAGCTTACATAATTTAGGAAACTTTTTATAACAAAAAATACAAAATTAAGTATGAAACTGAATATTTAAAATTAGAAAAGGTGGAATCTTGAAAGCAAGGTGCCCTGGTGAATATACTTCATTATAACCATGCCTCCACACATGTGTGCTACAATTTATTTTTTTAAATAATATTTCACAGTTTTAGCATACTTACTTCTATAGTTGAAAAATAAAGTCATATTTTTAAAAAAACTTTTAGTACACTTCCCAGAAATTGAGAAAAGGAATGACTTTAATGATTTCACTTTTGAAAATCAAGTGGTTTAATTCTTTGCTTTCAATAAAATTGAAAAAAGAATTGATTTAATGAAGTTGCCAGCTAAGAGATAAATTTTAATGGTACTTCATTATATACTTTTTTTGCTACTTATCTCAGAATGAGTCACACAAATGAATACCGTTATAACAAAACTCCTTCCATTCCTATCTACTTATTTACACAAGTTTTCTCTGTGTTTATATCTATAAAAAGGCAAAATAAACAGAATTTAAGCTGAATCTGGTCCCATGATAGAAATAAATAATATTCATACAGGGATTCATAAACTAATCACAGGGGAAAATAGCTCCATTTATCTTATTAAGAAATATCTCCAGGGGCACCTGGGTGGCTCAGTCGGTTAAGCATCTGACTTTGGCTCTCAGGTCATGATCTCACGGTTTCTGAGTTCAAGCCCCACATCTGGCTCTGTGCTGACAGCTCGAAGTCAGAAGCCCGCTTGGGATTCTGTGTCTTCCTCTCTCTCTGCTCTTCCCCTGTATACTCGTTCTCTCTCCCTCCCCCCCCCCTCAAAAATAAACATTAGAAAAAGAGAAATACCTCCAATAAAAATTTTTCAACGATTATCCAATTTGTAAGTTATTTAGATTGCTTTGGAATACTGTATCCTGATAACTTCAGTGATAACCCAATCCAGAAGAAAAACTTCTGAGTTTTGTGGTTATAGGAAATTTAAAAATTAATTTAAATTTACAGTAGTTCCCCCCCTCATCCACAGTTCTGCTTTCTTGGGTCTCAGTTACCAGAGGTTAACCACAGTCCAGATGCAGATGAGCCTAACACTATGTCACAATGCTTACGTCATCCGCCTCATTTCATCTCATCGTGGAGGCACTTTATGTCTCACAAAGAAAGGTGAGTTCAGTACAAACAGATACTTTGAGAGAAAATGAGAGAACCACATTCACACAACTTTATATTGTTATAATTGTTCTATATTATTAGTTATTTCTATTAATCTCTTACTGTGACTAATTTATACATTAAACTTTACCATAGGTATATACATATATACCTGGAATATATCCCTTGTGTGTTAACTTTTTTTTGTTAAAAGGGAGACAGGTGATCAAAAGATTATCCAAGTACAATATAAAACATTATGCAAAATCTTGGATGAGAAGGAAGTGAAAATATAATTTTAAAGAGAAAAAAGGAATGATGTAAAGTGTCTATCAAAAATAAAGTCATTTCTATACATTTTTAAGTGGGTGATAATGGGTATCAAATTGCTATGATATTTAGATTTCACTGGATGGCTAAAAGATAGATGTGTTATTTAAATGTCAGTATTTACAATACTTTAGAAAATACATACAACTATTTATATTTACCAAAAAAATATAGCTATCATTTTAAAAATGTGCAAGACAGGATACAGTTTTTCATAATTCTTTCTGTAGGTATGTAGACACAAAGGGTTTGAAATGCAATGGCCTAGATCCCTGCAAAAGTTGACTAACTGCCTTTCTCCGCTCTTAGCATCTCCTTCATACATGTGCAACGTACACTCTCTACCAGCACTTCTCCAACCTGTTGGCTGCAGGTCCCTGATAGACTCTTACAAATAACTTTTCTACGTATGTATGTATTTTTGTATGTAGTCCCCATAAACCTTTTATTTATGTGGGTTATAATTATCAAATGTTCACCATATTAGATATTAAAACTAAGAAGATGTAACAGTATTCATTAAAAATAACAATAAACCTAGTACATGTTAAAAAAATATTTTATGAAAAATAACTATTTTCCAAAACAAGAAAAATTTTTGTGAGAAGAGTAGCAGTGTTTACGTTTTTTCATGCTCCTTTAATGTTTAATAGAAGACCTCTTCTAGCCTCTAGAAAAACCTACTATGTACTTCTGAAACAATGAGAGTGAAAAGGCAAATAACCTCTTAGTGTTATTATGAAATTACTTTTGACTTCCTGGACCCCCTAAGAGGAGAACCTCGTGTCCCCACGCTTTGAGAAGTTCTGTTCTCCACCAAAAGTAGATCTCTTTTCCTAAAATATGAATCTCAACATGACATTCTCTTGGATGAAGACTGTAATTTCCCACCTACACGCAGTCTACTGAATGAGGTTTGAACTCATCAACATGGCGAGCCAGGCTCAATCCCTTTCCAGCCACCATTACTCCCTGTTTGCTCTGTGACTGTGCCACTCACTTGAAAGTCTCTGTTCCTCTAGTTTTGATCTTCCTCTTCAGGGAACACCTTTGCTCTTCCCTACCTGTAAACTATTAATCAATAATTGAAATACACTTCTTAGTTTAGGTTTTCTCTGATTAATTTAAACCCTCAGGAAAATTATTTGCATTCTTCTGTTTTCCCATCATATTCTTCAATATTGCACTTATGCAATAATGATGGTAATGACTGACCACACATCTGATTATTTTTACACTATGAGCTCTGAGAGGGAAGGGATAATGGACAGTGGACCTGTCGGCCGAATACACCTGCCACATCAAGCGTCTCCTTTCCAGAGCAGCTTGCCTGGTAACCAGGCACAGACTTTTGCTGTCGTTTTTCTGAAGTTGACCCTCTCTTCACACCCTAAGGTCCTTGCACGGTGTCTGGAGCAGGAGAAACTTAATAAATGCTTAGTAAATTGTACGTATTAAGTATGCCCAAATCACTGGAAATTCATATTATAGTCTTGATGGATTTCTAGTTAATTCCATTTAACTTCTTTAATTTCTCATTCTGGAAAAAAAGAACTAAATTGATGTATCACTGGGGAGATGGCCAAAGTAGATAAGTTTAGATGAGTCCTATTCTGTAGTTTTCATTTATATTCTAAAAATAATTAATGATGATATCACCAGGATATTACTTAAAACTGTTTTTATTATTACGAGAAATTTTTTTTGAGAAATTTCAAACATATGGAAACTAGAGAACAACAGACAATCATGTATTCGTCACTTAATTAGACTCTTTTCCTGCCTTGTTTTACTGACCACTTCCCATCTCCACCCCACTGAATTTATATGAAGTGAATTCTGGACATGAGAGTATTTCAATCATAATTATTTCAGTATGCATCTCTAAAAGATAAGGGCTTTTCTTTAAAATACTCACAATGCCATTAACTCTTACTCTTCTGTATAAATAAGATTTTATTTTAACACCAGTTAATTCACTTACACCATAATACTAGTTTCAGGTGTAAAATATAGTGATTTAACACTTACATATAACACCCACTGCTCATCACAAGTACACTCCTTAATCCCCATCACCCATTTAAGCACCCCCACCTCCCCTCTGATAACCATCTGTGTGTTCTCTGTACAGAAGGATATGTTTCTTGGTTTGCCTCTCTCTGTCATTCTCTTTTTTTCTCCCTTTGCTCATTTGTTTTGCTTCTTAAATTCCACATATGAGTGAAATCATATGGTATATGTTTTTCTCTGAGTTATTTTACTTAGCATAATAATCCCTAGCTGCATCCATGTCTTGCAAATGGCAGGATTTCTTGATATTATGGTTGGGAAATATTCCACTGTACATATGTACCACACCTTTTTTATGCACATTTATTTTATTTCAAATGACACTGGTATGTATAAAGTGAAATGTGAAGTCTCTCCTAATCACATTCCTCAGTAGCAACCAGTATTTCTAGTTTCCATTCTTTCATTCTTTTTTTTTTTTAGAAAGAGAAAATGTGCCAGCAGGGGAAGGGCAGAGAGAGAGAGAGAGAGACAGAGAGAGACAGAGAGAGAGACAGAGAAAGAGAAAGAGAGAGAAAGAGAAAGAGAAAGAGAAAGAGAAAAAGAGAAAGAGAAAAAGAAAGAGGATCTCAAGTAGGTTCCACACTCAACAATTTGTAATAGCTGGGATAAGTTGTAAAATTTAAAGATACAAAGATAAACTTTATAGATACAAAGATAACTAAACATATATGGATGGTCAATGAACTTAGTAGTAGCTAACTGAATAATCTATATATTTCTAATAAGCTGATGAATCTCAAATTTTTATAAATTGACAGTTTTATTGTTATATTAGTAATTCTTTCAAGTGAGAAACCCAAAATGTAAATAAAACATAAAACTGCAAATAAAATCGAAACAAACAAAACCCATCCTTTAACAAACATCTGATTTAAACAACATAGTCTTTTTTTAAAATTTTTAACATTTATTTATTTTCGAGAGACAGAGAGAGAGACAGAGCATGAGCAGGGGAGGGGTAGAGAAAAAGGGAGAAATAGAATATGAAGCAGGTTCCAGGCTCTGAGCTGTCAGCACAGAGCCTGATATGGGCTCAACCCACGAACCGCAAGATCATGACCTGAGCCGAAGTCAGACGCTTAACCAACTGAGCCACCCAGGCGCCCCAAACAACATAATCTTAATAGTATTATTTTAGGAGATAAATAAACCAGAATTAGAGTCTGTTTGGAATTTATCCCAAATCAAAACATTTAAATATATTTTCAGCGATTCATCCCTATAAAACAAAGTAAACTTGCATCAAAGCACAAGTCAATAAAAACAACAACGTATTCCACATAAAAAATCAGGTTTGTATGCTCCTCACAATTCACAATTTTAATTGAAGATCAAAAATTACCTTTAGCTTTGGGGGCCTGGGTGGCTCAGTTGGATAAGCATCTGACTCTTGGTCTCTGCTCAAGGTCATGATCTCACGGTTTGAGTTGGAGCCCTGCAATGGGCTCTGCACTGACACGCAGGGCCTGCTTGGGATTCTTTCTCTCCCTCTGCCCCTCCCCCACTCATTCTCTGTTTCTCTCAAAATAAATAAACTTAAAAAAAACCTACCTTTAGCTTCAAATTCCTATAAAATGTTCAGTTAATGCCAGATTAAAGCACCATCATGGTTAAGAAAGCTTAGGGGCACCTGGGTGGCTCAGTCGGTTAAGCATACGACTTCGGCTCAGGTCACCATCTCCCGGTTCATGAGTTCAAGCCCCATATTGGGGTCTGTGCTGACAGCTCAGAGCCTGGAGCCTGCTTTGGATTCTGTGTCTCCCTCTCTCTCTGCTCCGCACACCCCCCTCAACCACTCACACTCTGTCTCTGTCTCAAAAATAAACACTAAAAAAATTTTTTTTTTAAAAGCTTAAAAGCACAAATTTTGAGAACAGACTGTCTGGGTTTGAATCCTAATGCTGCCATTTGTTGGTCACATGGCCTTGGGAAAGCTATTTAACCTGTCTACACTTCAGTTCCCTCACGCTTAAGGTGGAGAGAATACATATTCTCCAAGAGTTGTCATGAAGATTAGATGAGATAACGCATGAGATGCATTTAGACCAATGTAAGCATGATAAATTTTTGCTATTATTAGAAATGTATAAATGACAAACTATTAATAATAGTAAATTTTCACTAAAATACACTCACCAGAATATGGGACTTTCACCAGGTTCTTTCACTTTGTAGTATTCTTTGTCTTGTGGCAAGACTTTGGTTAAACCAAAATCTCCGATTTTAACCCTGTTTTCGTTCTCCACCAATACATTCCTCGTGGCCAGATCCCTGTGGATATACCTTTTTGTACCAAGATACTCCATGCCCTACAGATGAAAACACATCTTTAGTTCAGCTAGGTGTTAAAAAGATAAATAATTTAAGCGGTCTTTCCTCTATGCTTCTTTAATTATCAAAGAAAACCTCTAGAGGACTTTGTAACAATTGCTTCAGCACGTTCTCTTCACTGACAACAAAGAGCCAGGATATTAAGAAGTACCTTGCATATCTGAGATGTATACTGCAGAAGTTTTTTATGATCTATCCGCTCTTTATGTTTTTGGAGATAGTCTCGTAAACTTCCATATGGCAAATATTCCATAATAAGTCTTAAATTACGCCGGCCTTTTAACATACAAATGGGAATACAATGTTACAGTTTGTCGTATTTTACTGATAATCTGATAGAAAACAAGCATACATAAAAATGACTTAAAATATATAAATTCTGAGTCTATGACAAAACCTGATTATAAATTAAGTGATGCAGTAGTTAAGAACACAAGCTTTTTGAATCAAAAAGTTTTGAAAAGAAGCTTTAAAATAGTTATGGTTTAATCATGTGTAACCCTTTTTGCAAACCCAAATAAACTGATGAAAATCTTCTTTCTCCTCATCTGTGAAGAACAAAAAGGATCTAATTTAAAAAATATTTTCATAGATGGGTGCCTGTATGGCTCGGTCAGTTAAGCCTCCAACTCTTGATTTTGGCTCAGGTCACGATCTCACGGTCTGTGAATTCGAGCCTCGCACTGGGCTCTGCACTGACAGTGAGGAGCCTGCTTGAGATTCTCTCTTTCACTCTCTGCCTCCCTCCCCGCCCTCAAAAATAAATAAACATTTAAAAAATATTTTCATAGAAAATGTGAGCAAAGATCATTTCCTTATTTAAAAAAGATATTCTCTTGGTAAGCTTATGCAAAAATGGTAACCACCTCCCTCAGTGAAAAGAATGATTACCCAAGGAGCCAAAGACTTCTTGTAGCTCCAGCTCACCATCACCAAGCACAGTCTGCAGTGACATAAACACTTCTCTCCTTCGGCACTGGCATATCAGAAGTCCAGATCTGGAGACACTATAGGTTTCTATTACCCAGGATGCCAAGGACATACCTTGAGTTCAAAATAGGTTTCAATGGGCAACATACCAGCACTGTAGCACACTCCCTTGTACTTGACAATGTTGTCATGCTGCAGGGACTTAAGGATTTCGATCTCTCTCTCAAAGTCCCTTAGGTGCTCTTCCGTACTGTGCTGGAGCTTCTTCACGGCCACCACCTCCCCAGTGTTGTCTTGCAGAGGGTCATAGCGGCACATCTCCACGCTGCCAAAATTACCCTAAGCAGCACATCGCATTAGTATAGAAATCTCAAGATTTCTAGGCAAATTACTAATAAATTTTAATTACGCGAAACTCCAGGAACTAGAATTAGCAGACCTCTCTCTAAGCTTACATTAGGCAACTTTCAGAATAAGAAAAGGAAATAATATTTCAACAGGTAGGTAGTAAATCTACAAATTTAATTTCTTCAAAAGGAATTACAGGCTGAAATATAAACAACTTCAAAAAAGCATTTAAACAAATCATGAACAAGAATTATTAAGCCAAGAGACATGTCAGGGAATTCCTAAATCTCTGTTACTAACTTTCAGGACAATCTTTGCTTCTTCACAATATACCCTTTGATATCACTGTCAGTGACCTGGATGGAACAAGGAAAGGTCTGTTAGGAACTGAATGTCTGTGTTCCCCAGCCCTCCGCCCCCCGCCAAATTCCTATGATAAAGCCCTAACTCCCAATGTGAGTGTATTTGCAGACAGGGCCTGTGAAGAGGTGATCATTAAGTGAGGCCTTATTGTGATATGGCTGGTGCCTTTATAAGAAGAGGAAAAGACACAGAGCTCTCCACCACATGAAGACACAATCAGGAAGGTGGCCACATGGAGGGAGCCCAAGAAGAGAGTATGCACTTAGGAACCGAACCCTGCCAGCACCTTAATCTTACACTTTCAGCCTCCAGAACTATGAGAAATAAATATCTGTTGTTTAACCCCCAATATATGGTATTTTGTATGGCAGCCTGAGCAGATTAATAGAAGTTTGATTTATTTGCTAAAAGTGGAATTCACAGTTCAAAGGATATGGACATTTCAAAAGTCCTTCATACATCCTGCAGCAGACACTTTTGAAGGGATCACCTTCATTAGATTTAGGCTCTAATAAACAGTGGGAAAATGTCAACTTTATCATATTCCTGCCAACACTAACCATTGTTAATTTTTCTAAAATTTTGTCAATTTGATAGGCACATATCAGTCACACTATTTAAGTTTGGAATGCCTCTACTTTCTTTTGGAAGAAGAAGGTAAAGGCAAACACTGCGCGGAAGAAAGATTTAGGATAGGAAACCAGAAGAGAAGGAAAACGTTTGGAATAGGAAGGCACTACAGAAGAAATCAAATAAGGGAGAATAAAAGAACTACCACTTAACACAGTCCTAAGTGCCAGCCAATGTTGGAAATCAATTCTCAATGGAAACAGTGAACATTTATATCTGATTTTTTCTTAGAATGTTTGAGAGATGAAAACACAAATAGAAAAAAATAATTCAGATTTTATTGTTCATACACGAGGAAACGGCAGGGAAAGTAAAACAGACAGTCAAGGGAGGGAAGGTGACGGTATTGTGGACAGGACAGAGTGGAGGCAGAGAGTAACGGGAGGGAAGGTGACAGTACTGTGGACAGGACAGCAGTGGAGGCAGAGGATAACGGGAGGGAGGGTGACAGTACTATGGAAAGGACAGCAGTGGAGGCAGAGGGTAAGTGCTGCACAAGGAGCTCTACCTACTCTGGAAAAGGAGAGCTGGATCTAGAAGGTAGCTAATAGGCTTCAGGAACAAGAAAGGGTCAAAGACAGTGGCAATGACATAGATATCAAAGAAAGATATATATGTTGGGAAGAGTCTAAAGATACAAAGTTATAGTCAGAGAGGGAGATTTCAGGGTCTGATATTTCATAAGTAAGATTATTATAATGGATTACAGAATTCAAAATGCACTCATTTAACATGTTCACAGATAGAGGCTGAGAAATTTAAAAAAATATTCAATGGGTGCCCCAAATAATAGCAGGAGTAAGGTGAAGATGAAAACAGTAAGTGCCAAAAGTGCTTGAAATGTGGATCATCAATCAGGATGTTGGCCATTGATGGGGAGACAGTAACCATATCCATGTAGGACCAAATATGATGCTGGATTTTCTGATTTTGCAAAAGTAGGAGCAGCAAGGTCCAGATCTGTGTGTCCCAGATCTGCACCAGAGAGTAATACATAATAAAGAGGATTTCAAAAAAGCTAGGTTTTAATTGAGGTGAAGAGTAAAGAATATAAGTATGTGTGGATGTGAGTATAAAGGGAGATGACAAAAATACTTGTTTTAGAATTCTGGAAGCAGAAGAAAGTTTTCACAATATTTTCTTAATTCTTTTTATGAATATTAAAATATATCATTATTTCTGTTGGTTTAAAAATATGGAAATAATCTTGAGTACAAATACCTCCTTTGAATATTTTTATCAGGCTGCTAGTTGAAAGGAAAAAAAGAATGCAGTATACCAAGAGTTGTGCTTTTATAAAATGAAAAGGTGACATGCACTTTTGTAGGGATGGTATTTTAGATTGTTTCAATAAGGCAATACAAATAGCTCGACCACTGAATAATCAATTCTTTCAAATAAGTAAAGATGAAATTAATATTATATTGTCAAATGCAGCTAGAAAATATCTACATTAAAAATCTACCATTAGTGGCGCCTGGGTGGCTCAGTCGGGTTAGTGTCAACTCTTGGATTCTGCTCAGGTCATGATCTCAGGGTTCTATTTCCTTGAGTTTGAGCCCACATGGGCCTCTGCAATGTCCTTATGGAGCCTGCTTGGGATTCTCTCTCTCCTTGCTCTCTGCTCCTCCCCTACTCACGTGCACATGTGCGCTTGCTTTTTCTCTCTACTTCTCTCTCCCTCTCTAAATAAATAAATAAATAAATAAACAAACCTTAAATCTGAAAAAAAAATTGCTACAACTAAAGACCATACCATTTTCCTTTAATTTCCTACAAACTAAATTACTGAGACATATATATGGTTGTAAATATATTTTGAAAATGTCACCCTGACAGTCTCCTCAATTTACATTATGCTTACAATAATGTTAAATAGAACTCCCCTATGACCCAGCAATAGCACTGCTGGGGATTTGCCCAAGGGATACAGAAGTGCTGATGCATAGGGGCACATGTACCCCAATGTTCGTAGCGGCACTTTCAACAATAGCCAAACCATGGAAAGAGCCTAAATGTCCATCAACTGACGAATGGATCAAGAAGATGTGGTTTATCTATACAATGGAATACTACATGGCAATGAGAAAGAATGAAATCTGGCCATTTGCAGCAACGTGGATGGAACTCAAGGGTATTATGCTAAGTGAAATAAGTCAGGCAGAGAAAGACAGGTACCATATGTTTTCACTCATATGTGGAACAGAAGAAACTTAACAGGGGACCATAGGGGAGGGGAAGGGGGAAAAAATAGTTAAGGAGAGAGAGGAAGGCAAACCATAAGAGACTCTTAAATACTGAGAACAAACTGAGGGTTGATGGGGTTGGGGGAGAGGGGAAAGTGGGTGATGGGCATGGAGGAGGGCACTTGTTAGGATGAGCACTGGGTGTTATAGGGAAACCAACTTGACAATAAACTGTTTTTAAAAAATAAAAAATAAAAAATAAAATAATGTTAAATCTAAAGAACTATGTAAAAAACTAAAAATGTTACAAATCAAAAGGACAAAAACTCTAACTTCCAATAATGGGGAATGTCGTAAATATATTACAGTATATTCACTTACAAAATTATGTTTCAAAAGAATATTAATAATGGGAAAATCTTGATATAATAAATGAGAGAAAATTGTATATGTAATATATATATTTTTTAATTTTTAAAGTTTATTTATTTATTTTGAGAGAGAGATGCATGAGCAAGCAGGGATGAGGCAGAGAGAGGGGGAGAGAGAGAGAGAATCCCAAACAGGTCCTACTCTGTCAGCATGCAGCCCAACACAGGGCTCTAACCCACAAACCATGACATCATGACCCGGGCCAAAATCAAGAGTCGGATGCTCAGCTGAGCCACCCAGGCACCCCGAGAAAATTATATATATAGAATGATCTTCCTTCTGAAGCAAAGTTTTTGTGTAGGTGTACTGAAGTGAAAGAAATGCATCTGTATTTTCCAATTACTCTGCAACAAATACATGTCACTTTCATAACCAGAAAAAAAGTCTCCTTAAAAAAGAAAATACACTGTATAATTTAGTCTGATCTTTCCTCCTTGCTCATCTAAATTAGTGATGTTTTAATGTATTCTTTGTTATGTCTCTTTCTTAAATACTAGCAAATATTGTGAATTATATTTGTTATATTCATTATATCCATAAACCAAGATCTAATAAATAACAAAGGACTGAAATTAAAAACTAAATTGTGTGGAATGCATGAATGCTATATGCTTCCAGAAAAGAGGAAAATTAATGACAGCTGGAGACATCTTAGGAAAATCTTTATGGCATAGTTAATACTAATATGGCACTTACTCTGTAAAGAAAGATTAAACATAAATATTTATTTCCTTTTATTGAGGAATATGCTTAAGTTAAAAAGGTTAAAAGTGTATCAGTACAGGGGCGCCTGGGTGGCTCAGTCAGTTAAGCGTCCGACTTCAGCTCAGGTCATGATCTCACAGTCCGTGGGTTCGAGCCCCGAGTTGGGCTCTGTGCTGACAGCTCAGAGGCTGGAGCCTGCTTCAGATTCTGTGTCTCCCTCTCTCTCTGCCCTTCCCCTGCTCGCTCTCTGTCTCTGTCTCGCAAAATAAAATAAATAAAAAAAATTTTTTAAAGTGTATCAGTACATATTTTTACTTGTTTTAAGTAAAGAGAAAACTGGTGATGTGGGAGAGACTCACAAATGCCACAGACAGAATCTAGGGTAAAGTAAGATCTGATTTTAAAAATCAAACTTCAAGAATTATTATATTACTTTTTTTTAAGTTTCTAATGTTTATTTATTTTTGTGAGAGAGAGAAGAGACAGACAGACAGACAGACCAAGCGGAGGAGGGGAAGAGAGAGAGGGAGACACAGAATCCGAAGCAGGCTTCAGGCTCTGAGCTGTCAGCACAGAGCCCAACATGGGGCTCGAACACACGAACTGTGAGATCATGACCTGAGCTGAAGTTGGAGGATTAACTGACTGAGCCACCCACGTGCCCCTATTATATCACTTTAAAAAGAGATTATTTACAATGGTTTTAGAAAGCATTAATTTATTCTTTAATATTATTAGTTACTCTATTTTTTTCAAATAATCACTAAAAGTTCTCCACTATTTTAATATTAAAATTTCTTTAAGGAGCCAAAAGATACGGAAGGTGTAAACTTTGTTGTCTGGAACATTCATCTTCCAAGAATGGTTGAAAGCTTAAGGTGAGGTGTGGCTGTTAGAATGGTGCTCCATTACTTTCCAGTTTACACTTCCTAATTCATTTCTACCCCTAAATCAGTCTCAACCACCAGCTATGAGAAATCACATTAATATTTAATAAAAAATAAATAAATAAAGGAGAAATATACAGTTTGGATTATCTAGTAAGGTACATGAGAAGAGAAACACTATCATGAATTTTTAAGGAAGTTCAAATATCTATTACTTTTAGAAAATAATGAAAGAAATCAGAAATTTAAACTAAATAAAAGAGTAGTCTGAATAAGTGAACAGTAAATCATAGGTTAATTACTAAACTACTGTAGCCTTGTTTTATTAACCTAGAGTTACTTTTTCTAAATAACTTCCATCTATGAATATATGTAGATGCATCACATTTCCTTATATGGCTTTATACGCCTTAGTATTCTTTTATAAAAGTACATTTTAAGAACATAATTTATACATATACTTAAATCTAGCTGAATTTGAGTTAATGCAAATATTGAAGGAGTTATGATTAATGAGATTTTAGAGTAATTATGAATAAGGAATTGTCTAAAAAAAGAAACATACCCTAATAATGCCAAATAATATTCCTGAAAGTAATTTTATAATATTCTTGTATAGATACGTATATTACAATTTACTGCAGAACTGTTTAACTTAGAAATGCTTTCTGGGTTATTTTATTTTATTTCTTTTTTTAATATTTATTTTTGAGAGAAAGAGACAGAGACAGAGCATGAGTGGAGGAGGGGCAGAGAGAGAGACAGGGAGACACAGAATCCAAAGCAGGCTCCAGGCTCTGAGCTGTCAGCACAGAGCCCGACGCGGGTCTCGAACTCATGGACAGTGAGATCATGACCTGAGCCAAAGTCAGCTGCTTAACCGACTGAGCCACCCAGGTGCCCCTTTTCTGGGTAATTTCAAACAAATTCCAATCAAGTACTGAAAGTAATACAGTGTTTTATCCTATTTTTAAAAAATTCTTAAAACTAACAACCAAAATTACATAAGGGCTATATTAATAGAATTTTACATGAAAAAGCAATCTGTAATTAGAAAACTATTTGGTATCTCAAATAATATTTGAATAGTTCATAAATATACATGAATTACAGTGTTGACACTTGAACCAATTCACCTATTACGAAAATTTTAGAAGTTGTGATCAGTGAGAAATTTAAATAGTGAATACTTATGACACTGTTCTATAACTACTAGTTGTAATCCATCTCCTCCAGCTAAGTTATAAACTACTGAGACAGTGGCTATATCCCATAGCCACAGTGACCAGTGGGGCACCTGGAACTTAGTAAGAACTCAAATATTTGTATACTAAAGCCACATCACAGGTGCCTGGGTGGCTCAGTCGGTTAAGTGTCTGACTTCGGCTCAGGCCATGATCTCATGGTTGGTGAGTTCGAGCCCCAGGTTGGGCCTGGAGCCTGCTTCAGACTGTGTCTCCCTCTCTGCCCCTCCTCTGCTCACACTCTGTGTCTCACTCTCTCTCAAAAATAAAAATAAACATTAAAAAAAATTTTTTTAAAGCCATACCATTTCAGGAAAAAAACTGACAATCTGGAAGTAATTCAGGCCCTCCCAAAGATGTCTGATTCCTAGACTGCCCTTTAGATTTTCATCCACTGGCTTAAAAATTTCTGGCTCCTGAAGTGAAGGAATCTACTTTGGATTTTATAATTTGAAACATTGCATTTTTCCTAGAAAATGCCCTTGGTCATATAAATGTTCATATATTCATGTTCATATTAACAGCTGGGAAAATACAGAAGTAGAAGAATCAAAAAGCTTATTAAAAATATCCATATCAACTGAAGATAATAAAATTTCACTAGAGGTTATTCTCTTTACTTTAAGTAAGTTGGATTTTATTTTCCAAAATTTTCTGTACAGTCTACCAAAAAAAATCTCTGGGAGATATAATAATTCACATTAAAGGCTGGCTCTAAAGATGAAATAAATTAAGTGGTTTGTTCAGAATAAAAGTGAAAAAATAATTTTAAGGTTTTCATGATTTTGTGACTAGTGACTATATTACTAATCTAATGACTTAGTACTTTTGGTCATGAAAAAAATTTGCATATAGCTAACACTAAATCAAGATGTATTCAACCACAAACCCATGAATAAGTCATATTACACTAATTTCTGCCTTTTCCATAAGCATTTTATTGTTTGCAATGTAATCCCTGGTGGGAATAAAATAATTATTTTATGTCTTCACATTATATGATGTGCCCCAAGAAGACAAAAATAGAAGATGACAATACAACGGAAGCATACTCACACAAACAAAATCAAATACATGTGTGAGATAGCAGAAACAGCACTGAAACAGAAATAGGGAAAGGTTCTGATCTCACATCTGCTACCATCTAGTTATCTGACCATAGTTAACTACATCTAGTTAACTTCTCTGGACCTTAATTTTTCTCACTGTGAAATGAAGAGGTTACTCTTAAGTCTAAAGCATCATTTCCCAAACTGCTCTAAGTAACACTTTCTGAAATGTCCACAGATTGGGGAGTTGGAGGAGTGGATGACAAAAGGCTTATTAGATTTTGGACACACTGCATACTACCAAGAGATTGATGCTATCAACACAGAGTTGTGGCCAAAATGCCCTCCCTGGTTGGCAGCCTTTCTTAAGTTATCTTCCAATATTCTCCGGCTATGACATTCATGCTCTTTTATAATCCCTTCCCCTTGATTGTAGACTGAATTTGTCAACTCATTTACAATGAACAGAATATGGCAAAAGTGATGAGATGCCACCCCTGAGATTATGTTATAAGAAGACCAGGACTTCCACCTCCGGTGTTTGCTCTCAGCTGCCATGCTGGGAGGCAGCCCTGCAGAAAGGCCCACATAAGTGAGCCTGGAGGCAGATATTCTGAGGCCTGTCAATAATCATGTGAGTGAGACTGGAAGTAAATCTTCCCCTTGTCAAGCCTTCTGACGAGAATGGAAGGCCTGGATGACAACCTGATTGCAGTCTTGTGAGAGACCGTGAGCTGGAACCACCTAAGCTGCTCCCAAACTTCTAATTTCTAAACTAGGTGAAAATAAATGTTTGTTG
Organism: Cryptoprocta ferox; assembly: GCA_028646485.1. Classification (NCBI taxonomy): domain Eukaryota; kingdom Metazoa; phylum Chordata; class Mammalia; order Carnivora; family Eupleridae; genus Cryptoprocta; species Cryptoprocta ferox. The sequence continues at coordinate 83,173,702 of CM053568.1, read as the reverse complement.
TTTTCCTCTGTTAAGTTTTAGGGTAATTTGTTACACAGAAATAGATAACTAATACACCCAAAATGGAAATATCTTCTATTTCCAATCTGTAAGCCACATGGTACAGAACTCTATACTAACAAGCTTAGGAGAAGAAAGAGAGCTTACCACTTTAATTGGACCTGTAAAGAACTAGGCTTTTCCTGGTCTTACTTAAAACATGTAGGCTATGCATGACTGTGTGACTTTTAGCAGATAGAGACTCTGTCCTGCTAAGGAACATGGTCCAGTCAGACAATCAGATTGATTATTTCTTCCTGAGATGACTAAAAAAGGAGATAGGTAGAAAGGCTTAATTAATTGTTCCTTTCTCTATTGCATAACTAAAGTGTCCCTACCAAGAAAGAGTCCCATGGTCAAATCGAAAGGGGAAATAACTAATTATCATCCTCTTAAAGATGTTCAATGCACATTACATGTTAAAAGTCCTGAGAGGTTCTTCAGGAAAAAGAGCTATTTATTGAACACAGCATTTCTCCACCATCTGATGACTAAACCTTTTTTCTATAAACACTCCCTAAAATCTTGTGGAAAGTGAATTGCAGAGAATCTTTAAAGCCTTTATTTTCTAAATACAATGTTCTATGATTAAACGTTAACTATTTAAAAAAAAAAACTCTGACACCTTACCTTGCCAAGTTGCTGTAGAAATTTCAAATGTCTCTCTTCAAACTGTGTCGGGTCTCGGTCTTCAAAAGCTCCAGAAAACCCTAGGGTGCCTATCCTATTTGGTAACATGTCATTTTCTGTTAATAGTTCATAATCTGGAGAGATAAAGTATATGACTACTGTAGGCTGGCAACATTGTCTGGGTTAAAATGTTTGTAATTCAAGCTAACCAGAATAATCAGAATGAGTTAGAAATACTAAATACAAATTGATACAGGACAACTCAAAGAGTTTAAACTATATTAACAAGTCTTTATTACCCATAACCTAACAGGCTTTCAAGAAAGACTTTTGCAAAGGAAAATTACTTTCCAAAATGGCAATTTTAGTATTTTTAAGTAAGAGTATATTATTTTGACTTTTGTGGTGAGAATGGTAAGTAGTATTGAAACAGGAAATACCTGTGGGTCAGACACATGTACATTTAGCTACATATTTTAAAGGAGGAGTGGACAAATAGAAACAAACCTACTTCATGTTTAGAAAACCACTCAACTATAAAAGAGTAGTTTAAAAAAAAAAGAAAAATTGCTTTTAAAAAGTCAAATAAGCCAAATAAACTTCTGCAATATACTATTCATTAACTGGTAAAGTAAAACCAGGTTATTGAAGAAGAGGCCTCTGTTAAACATGGAGAGACTGCTTTTAATCAAGAAGACTAGAATATGTATGAAGTAGCGAAAGTCGTATGAATACAAGAGACTAAGACAGTCAAAGACATCAAGGCTCACTATATTGTACACCCGAAACTGATGTAACACTGTATGTTAACTGACTGGAATTAAAATTAAAACTAAAACAAAAAAGATGTTGAGGAACTTCAAGTAAGGGATTGCAAAATTAGTAAAGATTTGTTAAAAACTAAGAAGATAAAAAGGTACCTGGAAAATCAGTAAGATAATTCCATCAATACATACCTGGAGTAAACAAACTATTAAGATCTCGTATGATGGCTCTGAAAGAAGGTCTAAAATCTGGTTCATAATCCATACAATTATTAATAAGATTTGCTAATTCTGTCCACTTTGGTGCAGGAAGCTGGTGCCTATCTTCATAAAACTGGAGTTTCTATAATGAAAGAACCAGATGAGAAATTGTATAGTGTGATAATCAAACTTGTTTTTTTAAACATTAAGATAGGCTAAAAAGTATCAAATCATAGGAAAGCAAATCAAGGGTCACAAAGTAATTCCAACCTCACAGCTGATATAAACTTACTCTTTGAGAATCCAAAGCACTCAGAGGCCTATCTCCGCCACTGCAGATTTCCCACAAAGTGGTACCAAAACTCCATTTGTCTGTTGCCAAGTTTAGATTTTTAGGATTTTCAATGCATTCAGGTGGTACCCATGGTATTCTTTCCTGAAGAACTTCAAAATGATAGCAACAAAGTATGGTTAAATAGTTCCCACAAGTAAATAATTCTTTAATATGAAAATAATTTTCAAACTTATTTGGGTTGGATAATTGGTCTTCTTTGTGGGGTTGTGAGTTGTGTGCACCACGCAAGCAGGTGTGCACATTTATGAGCCACAAGGGACCTCTGAGGGCATCTAATTCAGTATCTCAGCTTTAACAATGACAACACTGAGACTCATAAAGACTGAATAATTTGCCCAAAGTCACAAAATTTGTTAATACCATGGAGATAATTAGAATCTTAGACAACAAATCCTGGATCAACTAAACTTCCTTCTATTAAGCCATAGTGTCTCAACTTGTGTCCAACTCTCTCTACCCCTTCCTAGGAGTGGTGCATTCAGTAACATTTTTTTTCCATAAACCTTGTCCTAAATTGCCTTTTGATTTTTGTATTTCTTTACAGTGTGTAAGTAGTAAAGGTAACATTAACATCATTCAATAATTGCCAATAATTCAATAGCAGTGGCAATTCCAACTTCTACATGAAAAAACAAGGACCAACAGGCAGATGAATTACTTAATTATACCAAGATATTGTGAATACGGAATTGATACAGGTCGTTTCTGCTAAGATCATGGAATTTCCCAAGTAAAGGTGCTAGGGTCTTTGCTCATCAGAAAACCGTTATCCAAGGAAGGAGAGAACACTTTTAAATCCACCTTCTGGTAATCTGGCATGGATACATAGATAAAGGAAATAAAATGATATAGAAGAATGAAGGATAATCTGTGGCATCTTTTAGCATATTTTGGTAAAGCAATATGAATATTTTTGCTAATTAAGAGATTAAAGAGTACCTTTAAAGAAAGGTTCCTTTCTCTTTTACCGTATGAATAAATTTTCTCCTTCTTCATTTCCATTCCAAAGAGTAAAATTTCCCTTAATAGAGGTTCTAAGATCCTATAACATTTTCTGTCCTATTGTCTATCTTCACTGTCAGAGAAGCTATCAAGTTTCAATACTGTTGGCTCAAATAGGATATATCAATGCACAAATGTGGATCAATCTACAGTCTACATCTAGTACAGTAAATTAGAGAAACTAGCTAAGATAATGAAATACAATTACAAAATTATTTGTACCAAAAAAACTCCCCTCAATTATGTGACTGAAATTTTTACTTTGTTAAATAGAAGGCTAATAAACACAAAAGATTTTTTTTCAAGTTTTAAAAAGTCAGAATTAGCTGAATAATTAAACTAAATAAGATCTCAAAGTAGATAATAGGTCTTCTCAAAATTTTATTTCGTGACTGAAGGAAAGAAAAATTTAGATAATTTGTGGCTCAAAGAATATAATAGAAAATTTCACATTAAAAATGGATAAAATCTGAACTTCCATACAAGCAGGGATTAAAACTGTTTTAAAAATCTTTTTACAGTCCACGATAACATGCATATAAGAAAGGAAAAATGGACAGAGGATGTAACTATAACTTAATTTGGATTGCTAAAAATGGTAGTTTAAAATTTTATTATTAATCAAGAACATGTTAATAAGAGTTTGAGAAAAAAATTAACAACATACTTTTCGTACTACTCTCCAAATAGATTCCAAATGGAATCACTATGTTGTTCACCTGAATCTAATGTAATGTTGTGTCAGCTACACTCAAATACAAAAATTGAAAAACAAAAAAAAGTTAAATGTGATTCCTGTCGAACTTACTGTCCTTTGGCAAAACTGTAATACTAATGCCAGGATCACTAAGTTTGACGAAAGGAGGATTTCCCGTCTTCCTGTCTTCTTCTCTGATAAGCAGAATATTTTTGGCACACACATTCCCATGAATAAGGGCTTTTTCTTCCTGTTAAAGTTAAATGCACATTCAAATATCAATCCGCAAATATTTGAACACTTAGTATATCCAAAGTCCCAAAATGGATTTAAAGAAAAAAAACAGGCCAGCATTTACTAATAAACATTAATTTGGAAGCATGCTTTGACATAAAAGAAAGTTTTAAGGCAGCACTGTGGTTTTTGTTTTACTTTTCAAATGACACACCAATCTGCACCCAGGATGAAATGAATATATTAAAATTACTCAGGGCCACTTCACTTTCCAAAGCTGAGATTTGAAACAGTAAGTATTATTCCTGTTCAGCGGCAGGACAGAGGAGCACTCAGAGAGGACTGGCTGGCCCTCTGGTATTCTGCTCCTCTGGCAACACTGCTTTCCCACCAGACATAATGTCCAATTGTCCACAGATACCATAACAAGGTATTTTCTGCAGGGATTTTCCACTATCTATAGGTAGCAGAACATGTTTCTGCATAATTTTTTATTAAATTCTCTAAAACCAAGTGACACAAACTACAGACTGTCCATCAGCAATTTTAAGAGTCTGATGGGATGACAAAACTCTTTCAAAAATGATTTTACATAAATAAATATTCGCCTAAAATAATCTCTTTCATCAACTAATACAGATTATTTTAAATGACTCAGCATTCATTTACAGATTTATTTCTTATTCCTGGGTCAAGATCCTTTCTACACTGCTTCAGAAGACAGAACGTATGTTTTTGACAAAAAATTAGACTTATTACTTACTAGAAAATGCATAGCCCATGCCAACTGTTTAGCCACTTCAAGTTTCCATAATATACTTATAGAATTTTTATTCTTTTTCAGGTATGTATCTAATGATCCAAATTTTACAAACTCCTGAACCAGAATATCTGCATTAAAATATACAAATAATAAGGATCAAGTACACATACAATAAAAATACATTAATTTTAAACTTTTATGAAATATATTTTTAGTTATATATAAGTGTTATAGGTAAACAGATTAAATTATGCAAAATTCACTAATTTAAAGAAAGCTATATAACAACTATATACCATTGTATTTTTGGGTTTTAGTTTATTCACAACAGCAAGATATAAGAATATAAACAATTACTATATACATAGTAATATATATTGTGACATACTTTTATTATGTTTATATATATATGTATGTGTATATATATATGCATATATATGTGTGTGTGTGTGTATAAAACTACTCCAGTATACCTCTATGTATTTATTAATACTGAATTATGGCTGCTTTTTAAATTTTATTTTTTTACATTTTATTTATTTTTGAGAGAGACAGAGCGTGAACAGGAGAGGTGCAGAGAAAGAGACACAGAATCCAAAGCAGACTACAGGCTCTGAGCTAGTGGTCAGCAAAGAGCCTAACACGGGGCTCGAACACATGAACCATGAGATCATGACCTGAGCCGAAGTCGGACGCTCGACTGAGCCACCCAGGTGCCCCATATGGCTGCTTTTTTTAAACAAATGAAAATTTCTCACAGAGTTAACTTCTCTTCCATGATACTACAGTAGTATCCCCAGCTTTTTTTTTTTTTAAGTTTATTTATTCTGAGAGAGAGAGAGAGACAGCACCAGTGTAAGAAGGGCAGAGAGAGAGAGAAAGAGAGAGAAAGAGAGAGAGAGAGAGAGAGAGAGAGAGAGAGAGAGAGAGAGAGAACTCCGAGTAGAATCCATCCTGCCAGTGCAGAGCCCCACGCAGGGCCTGAACTTAAGAAACTGAGATCATAACTTGAGCTGAAACCAAGAGTCAAACGCTTAACCTACTGAGCCACCGAGGCTCCCCAGTAACCCCAGTTTATCTGTGGTTTTCTTTCCATAGCTTCAGCTACCCATAGTCAACAGGTTCAGAAGCAGATGATCCTCCTTCCAACTTTCTGTCACAAGGTAGTAGCCTAATGCTACGTCACAATGCCTACGTCATTCACCTCACTTCATCTCATCACATAGATATTTTATCATCTCACATCATCATAAAAAGAAGGGTTAGTATAAAGATGATATTTTGAGACAAATCACATTCACATAAACTTATTATAGCATATTGTTATGACTGTTCTATGTTGTTATTATTGTTATCTCTTACTATGCCTAATTTATAAATTAAACTTTATTACAGGTATGTACGTATAGGAAAAAAAACATAGTGTGTATAGGGTTGGGTATGATCCTCAGTTTCAGGCATCCATTGGGGGTCTTGGAACAACATCGTGCAGATAAGGAAGGACTACTATCTTCAGACATCAAAGCTTCCTGAAATTCTTCTACAGATAAAAACTTATAGATATGTCTATAATTGCAGGCATTAAAGAGAATTTGAGTTTGAACTCCATTAACCCTTTTAATTTATGCTGCAAAAGAGCAAAAATTCATTTTGCATTGCTGTATCTTTAAAAGTATATTTTTAAAATACTATTAAGATATATTTTGCTCGAGAAACAAGTGTGTGCTTCTAAAAAACACTCCTGACTGCCTTTAAGACAGATAAAAATTTCCAGCCATGTCAAGACTGACCAAATTCCCCAAAGCCATGAATGCTTCTACATAAAGACATGTTATTTAATAATTAAACCAGGTTTAGGGTTTATTTACAGGCATCTAGTACTAATTTGTAAAGCAATAAGCTCAGGTTCTCAATTTCAAATCTAAATTTATTGAGATTATTTTATTGTTTCTCAAGCATAAACAGTTCTATAAATGAGAAAAAAAAGGACTTTGTCTTTTTAATTATAAAAAAGAAAAATTAAGATAAAATAAAAACCAAAAACTTCCAGCAAAAATTTAAGCATGGCACCATGGTACATATCTTTAAAGAAATTCTGACAGACTTTCACACTGCGATCCATGTCAGCTCATGGCCCAGTAAGCAATTCGGTGCCTATACTACATACAGGCCTATGCTTCACGTATTTGTTTTAAAATGCATACTGGAGGCCTTACCTCAAATTGTGATTCTGCTTGATCTAATATTACAATTACTTAGTTCTCACTTAGTATATATCAGCTTTGGACATTGTTGGGCAACTAAAACAAATTTAATGAATGTTTTGCAACTCACAGTTAATTTAGAAAACACAACCCATATACTGATAATTAAGAAGTGACTACAGGTAAATTTCTGTCATGGCAAGTGTCGAGAAAGAAAAGGAAAAAAAAGAATAAATATATAAGAGCTACAATGAACAAAAGCTTAATAAAACTATTTTATGTGGCACTGTAGACCTACTATGTTTCTCAGATACCACTGATTGTTTTAAGTCCCATTATTTTATGTGCCATGTGTCATAAAAGAAAAAACTGTCAATTAAATAATGACATATCATTGATTATATCACACATTCCAATTTCAGGTATTTTTAAATGTGCAAAAAGTGTTTCACAGAATCAATGAAATATAAAAGCAAGCATAAGAACTCGAATTACATGCTCTTAAACACCGTTTTCAAACGTTTTTAAAGAAATATATTGTTTTATTCCCCTTAATGAAAAATTATGAGAAACGTCAATAAAAAAAAGATAAATACAGAACCACTCTAGTTGGGGATAATTGAGCATAAGTCTCACTACTGAATTTAGATTTACTCTCACTTCATCAACCCCGAGATACCTAAATACCTCCGCAGAACAGATTTGAAAATCACTGCCTTTGAAAAGATTATCAATTTTCAAAAATATGAAGAAATGTTATATATGTATGGAGGCGTATTTAATCCACATTACTAATAGAAAATGGAGAATTACATAAGTAATTTTCTTATAAACTTGGTTTTTATGAACAGTCTAAATTTTGCCATAGAGGGGTGCCTGGGTGGCTCAGTCGGTTGAGCATCCTACTTTGGCTCACATCATGATCTCGTGGTTCACAGGTTCAAGCCCCACGATGGGCTCTGTGCTGAGAGCTCAGAGCCTGGAGCCTGCTTCATGGATTCTGTCTCCCTCAATCTCTGCACCTCCCCCGCTCGTGTTCTCTTCCTCTCTCTCTCTCTCTCTCAAAAATAAGTAGGACATTAATAAAAATTTAAATTTAGCCATAGAATATATCAAATATCAACATCCTATCATTTCAGTCAGTTCCATTAAAAATTCAATCTATAATTTATGTTTTTTTCATAATTCCAAATAAATTTGTACTAAAATGGCTAGTTATTCCAATGACATTGAACTGCCACAATGTGTATTGGTATGGATAACAGAAAAGATTATAACACATGTTTACTCTAAGACTGCTGTTTGGGCATTTAAACTGTTTTCTGCATTTTAATTTCATTCATTCGTTTCCCTTTTTAGAAGACATAACTGATGTTTTTGGTACTACGGTGTTTTTGGTTTCAACAATATTTAATTCCTGTTAAACATGGTTTATACTGATACTTAATTATGATCCTGAAATTGAATTTTCTACATAAACAACAAAGATGCTCTGAGTAAGGCATAAAAGGAACATAAGGAAGCCTGTAGTTTTACTTACTCTCCTCTCCACAGACACACACTCCATAATTTAAAACCAGGTGCTTGTGAGAAAGCTGGCTCATCATGCTTGCTGCTTCAAAGAAAGACTAAGGAAAAGAAAAACATACAAAAAATGCAAAAGAATTATTGTTTGTGTCTAAAAATGTTCATAGGTCAGAAAGATACCATCTGTCATAAAGGAAATGCACTTTCTCCTTATTCTCGGCAGGACACAGATGAGGCTACAACATGCTGTGGTTCCCTTAAATGGACCTGACACTGCTATCAACCTCAATGCTAGAGTTCATTCTGAGGAAGTCCCTGAGAAAGCCTGGAATAAGGCAATAACAAAGACAGCAATAGGGGTACAGAGCAACATGAATGATGCAAGATCAGCAGCCTTAGACCCACAGCACCTGGAGGAGAGAACAGAGGCAGACACTAAAGTCCCTGATATGGGACTGAAGAAAATGGAAAGCTTCAAATAACTTCTCAAAAGAATTAAGACTGATGTCTGTGCAGATAAAATATCATGACAACTGTGTCAGACAGGGTACTGGTATCATTCTAACTCAACTAACCTCTGACTAGAACTTCTGGGTACAGTTGTCGAGGATCACAACCACCAACGCTGTGGTATTCTGGGTTAGAAAAACTCTTTCACTTGTATGTTTCACGTCACCTCCCGCTAACATAATTTAAGACACGTTACTCATCATAAATGTTTATTATGTTATGCTTGGGATACTCTGCTATGTGAAGACCCTGACAACTGACGAGTGGGTTTCTGCTGGCCAGCATCTCCAAATCATGCCCAGAGGCATCCGCATTTCACCTCAAGTATTCCTCAGGACAGTGCCTTTCAAAATTTTTTTAAAAAATAGATTAAATCATAGAAGAAATCTGTGGAAACCCATAATGCTCTGGAGAGCCAAGTTTGAAGGCCAAGTTCTGCCTTAATATATGCAGAAATGTAGTAATACCCACAACACAATGTTATGAGTAATTAGTTTGGAAATAAATTATTATAAAAAAAAAATCCTACAATTCTCTATACCTCCACCCCCCAGAAAGCATCCTCAGAAAGGTCCTTGATATGTATACTTTTAAAAAGTACAGTTTTGAAAAGCTGCATGCATGAATGTGTTGTATCAATATGAAAGCATATGTTTAAATATCATGAACTACATAAGCTATACAAAGAATATACACACCTCTGAATAGTTTCTGTGTGCTTTATCCAGAACTTTTAGAAGAACTTCTGTTTCATGCAGTTGACCATAGTCTCCTACTTCTCTTCTTACACCTTTAAAAATTTTTGTAAAAGTGCCTTGGCCAAGGCTTTCATTCTTTAAAAGAAAAAAAAGGAAAAACAAGAATGAGTAAAGATGAAGAAAGATGTAGGAATTAGGAAATATGTTTAATGACAAAGGGTTTTTAAAAATCCATAAGCAAATATTAACTGTAATAAAAGAACATAAGGATTAATGAATAAAGTGCATTTTGGTTCCACCACGTTCCTAAACCCCCTGAATTAGCTACAATTATCAGTTTTTCATAGTGTCAGTGTTTACCTACATTTGTTTACATGTGAATATTTTTCTTTGTTTGCCTTCATAATAGTGAAAGGCAGCAGAGTATGGTCTGTGGAGGCAGAGTGTGGAACTCCTGTTGTGTGACCTTGTACAGGCTATTTTATCCCTGTGCTGCAGCTATCCTGGTTTCCTCATCTCAGGAATGGGGATGGTCAACTTTCCATATTATTGTTATGAACAATAAATTAATAAGTACATGAGAACACTTAGTATAGCCCATGCCACATGGACTTGATAAGTGTTAGTTACTACTGCTATTACTAGTATTTCTTGCATATCCTTACAAAATAATTGTTGAAAACCTGCACTCTGAAGTTGGGCTGTCTATATTCAAATTGAAGCTCTACTGTTACTCATTTTGTAATATTAGGTCATGTAGCAAGTCTCTGCTTGCTGTTATTCACATGAGGATTCTTTATAATTCTGTATAATTCTATCTATCATTGTTTCCTTACGGGACTCAGACATCAGTTAGTCTTTCTCATTCCACTCTCTGTGTCCATTAATCTCTCTTTCATAATCTCCATCTCTTCCTATCTGCTGCATCTGAAAGTTTTTCAGATTTTGCAATTCACTAATTCTCCTTTCAACAATGGGTAATTTGCTCTCTTGTTTTGTTTTACTGTCAATGAGCATATTTTTTTTTCATTTCTATATTTTCCTTTCTCCAAGTTGTTTAGGTTTTTGATAATGTGTTGGTTTTTTTCCTATGTTTTCAACTCCATTTGTATCTTTAAACAATATATGGTATTTTATAGCCTCAATCTGAAAAGTCTGTTATATCAAGTTCTTGGAGGTCTAATGTAGATGTTTGTTGGTCTTCTGACTCTTGCCTAATTCTGAATTATTTCCCTGTATGTTTTAAAATTTTTGATTAAAAGCTCATGTTTAGTCTCTGTGTGGGGATTCTGGGTAGCCTAGGTTAAGAGTATGTTCTTTCAAAAAGATTCTGTATTTTCTTCTTCCAAGCATCACAGGGTATTACTTTTTATTTTATTTATTGGCTTAGGGTTTCTCAGACTATGCAGATGGTATAAATAAATCTAAACTGAAAAGATTACGGTTACAAATTCTCAGAAGAGACTTTTTTCTCTAAGAACCCAACTAAAACAGGCAACACTCCTTTTCTTCTCCTTTTCCTAGTGGATGAATTTTTCATAATCCATGTGGTTTCACTGAGGATGTATTTATTTGAGGGCCCTGGCTCTATTCTGAGACCGTCTCACTTTTAACTCCTGGTCTTGTGGAAGCCTTATAAGGCTTGGCCCTTCTTTGTGTTGCTTTTATATCTTAATCCCCTTGATTAGTGAAACAAATCCAGACCCCCCAACACCATCCTGCAGCCCAAACACCAGCTCTTATGCACACTTTGTTTTCAGTTCCTTCTTTATTTTTAACTCCTTGCATTTCCCTTACTTTCTTGAGAACGTAAGAATTAAGACATAGGTCTTAGAAGATTTTTAATTTTTAATTTAAGATTTAAAAAGGAATATTTAAAAAATTTTTTTAGTTTATTAATTTTGAGAGAGAGAGAGAATAAGTAGGAGAGGGGCAGAGAGAGCAAGAGGGAGAGAGAGAACCCCAAGCAAGCTCTGTGCAGTCAGTGCAGAGCCTGATGTGTGGCTCAGCCTCATGAGCCCATGAGATCATGACCTGAGCCGAAATCAAGAATTGGACACTTGCAGTGTCTGGGTGGCTCAATTGGTTGGGCATCCGACTTTGGCTCAGGTCATGGTTTCACGGTTCCTGGGTTTGTGCCCCGTGTCAGGCTTTGTGCTGATGGCTTGGAGCCTGGAGCCTGCTTCAGATTCTGTGTCTCCATCTCTCAACTGCCCCTCTCTTGCTCGCGCGCGCTCTCTCTCGCTCTCAAAAAACTGAATGGGCATGAAAGAATGAGAAGAGAGGAGAGGAGAGGAAAAGAGAGAAGAGGGCAGGGGAGGGGGGGGACGCTTAACTGACTGAGCCACCCAGGTGCCCTTTGCTCATTTCTAACTCAAGTTTGGTATCACATTTTCACAAGAAATAAAAAAAATTTAAACTGAAATAAAATTTTTATAATATAGGTTGTAATAGGATAGTTCCAAATGTCACATGAATGTAATGTGGGATAGGTAATTAAGAAAACAGTTGTTTTGAAAGGACAAAAAAGACAATAATTAGCATCTAATGACTTACAAATATCAAATCTTCATTTCTGATTTTGTGAAACACCATTTGGTTCACATTATTATGCCTCTGTAATGTTGGTGATGTTGGTACATCAGAAACGCCATTGGTTCTAAAGACCAGAAGGTTTGATTTATCTGTTAAAAAAAAAAACAATGAAAAATAATATATAACCAAAACACACTGAGGCTATAAACTGTTCCAAAGAGGTAAAGTAAAATGTGTTCTATATATTAAGAAACACTTACAACTTATTGTTCATTTCTTCAATGAAGAGAAATGTATTTTATTCAGTGAACTTTGATGTATTTTAACCATTTCAAACATTCAAAATTGTAATGATTTCCTTAGCTAAAATAATTTTTCAGGAATTTTAATAATAATTTTTAATAAACCTTTTATTTCAAGGGATTTCCAATCTTACTATCATTATTTTAAAAGTACAGAAATTAAAACTCTAAAAGAGTATGAAAGTTTTTACTGAGAACAACATACGATATTTGGTAGAGGAGTCTTTCAGCTCAATAAGTAAGTGACTGATTTTATACCAAGGGGCTGTCATTTCCTAAACGCCATTTCAGCATTATGGAACTTTTAGTGACATGCAGACTACCTGAATCAAACTGAACAATCCTATCTGAGGATGCTTATACAAGAGAATGGGACAAAATTAATTTGTTTTTGGAGGTGCTTCTTTCATATTTCTTTTGTAATCAATATACTGAAGATGCCTTTTACCATACACACAATCCATGACCAGTATTTGAAAACTAACTAGAAAATTATTTTACCTTTCAACTTTGGGGGACAGCATTTCGTAAACTGGAAAATTATACTATCTGAGCGAACAGTTTCCATCTGGTAGCAATTCAAAAGATCTTTAAGATTACTGAAGTTCTTCTTGGTCCCACTGAGGTTATATTCTCCATTCTCGTTTTTTGTAATCAAACAGTGCTTATATTCGATGACATTATCTCGCTACATAAGTTTAATTATGAAGACAGAGGGAAAAATCACAATGGTAATTATTGTGACAAAAATATTATCACAGAAACAACCAACAGAACATTCAGACATTTGAACTGTGAATCCTAACGTCGTACTGGGATATGGAGATAGAAGTGCCTGCTTCCTCAAAAAGGTATCTGATTATAGTGACATACCTTACAAAAATGGCTCAACGGTTAGTTTTCTTAAAAAGCAAGTAAAAAAGCAATGATAAGTAAAAATAATAATACCATCCTTAACAGCTTTTCATCATTTACAAGATAAAATCTAAAACTAATTTATAAATCAGGACTTCCGAGAGCAGGCTTCTGCCTCCATCTCCAACCTCACCTTCTACCAGTGCCAACATACAACCTGTTCTAGCTGTATTAAGTGACTTTAAAAATTTCAAGCAAATACCACGTTGTTTCATGCCTTGATAAATGCACATGGTGTCTCTCTAGCTGTGAATACACGTCCTCCCCTTCTGAACAGTGGATTTTTAGATATTTCTTAACACTCAGGTCAAGTATCATCTCGTCTGTGAGATCCTCCCTAACAACCCTGACCCCATGTCACAAGCAAAGATGATTACCCATGCACTATGCCACTACTATATTTGCATAATTAACTCTCCTGGTGATTTTAATATTTTTCAGTTTTTCAATGTTTGTTTTATGTGTTATACTATGAATTTCTTCATTCTTCTATTTTTTGAGCTACTTATTAACACATTCAACCTCCTTAAAACTACTTATGAAATAAAATTGACAAAATACCCAAAGTCCTTCCTCTTCCAAAAGCTCTTTCTTAATTGCAACCCTTTCTGTTATTGTCTATGTTTGGGTGTATTGAATACTTACAATGCTCAATTTAGTACTTCTTTGGTATATCTTCCTATTTTTGTTTTTCCAAAACATACATTTCTTAAAGCAGGGTTATACCATATACTCTCTGACATACAGCCCTCATATTAGGTTGAGCAAATACAGTAAACATATAAAAAATAGATTACAGTAAAAAGATACAATGAAATTAGGATAGATTATTAGTATTATAAAATGCTAAACTCATCAAGTAACCCACCTTCTATATTTATGGACAATTAATCTACTCTACATGCTAAATATAAAAGACTGCATTTTAGAAAAACTTAAATAACTGAATAATTAAATCCTTACTCTGTATACTTTTGTACAGTAAGATAAATTTTGGAAGCTGCTATATAGTTTCTCAAAATTTATACTATGAGGGGCGCCTGGGTGGCTCAGTTGGTTAAGCATCCGACTTCCCCTCAGGTAATGATTTCACAGCTCGAGAGTTACAGCCCCTTGTCGGGCTCTGTGCTGACAGCTCAAAGCCTAGAGCCTGCTTCAGATTCTGTGTCTCCCTCTCTCTCTGCCCACCCCCCCACCCCACCCCACTCACGCTCTGTCTCTGTCTCTTAAAAATGAATAAACTTAAAAAAATTTTTTTTAAAAGATTTATACCAGGAAACTGCCTTATAAGTGATAGTATCTTTTTAGATATTTTGGGTAGTAAACAATCTTAGATGAGATCCAAAATTATCTACATTAACAGTGTGGTTTCATTGTAGTTTCATCCTCAAAGCATACACATGGTAGATCATTATTCTTAATACTGGAAACCCACTAGTTAAACAAATTATGTTTGTTTCTTTGTTATTGACCTATTTCATTCTAATACCGTAACCATTACCATAAAAGGAAAAATTGCTTCTGATTCATTTGGTTCTATGTGTTTTGGTAAAGATCTCCATTTTTGCAAAAAGAGACCTGAAGAATCTTGATGAAATTTGACACAGTAGTAACATCCAAATGTCAAAGAATAAAATTCCAGGGGCACTTGGGTGGCTCAGGTCATGATCTTGCGGTTTGTGGGTTCAAGCTCCACGTCGGGCTCTATGCTGACAGCTCAGAGCCTAGAGCCTGCTTCATATTCTGTATCTCCCTCTCTCTCTGCCCCTCTCTCGCTTGTGCTCTCTCTCACTCTCAAAAATAAATAAAAAACATTTTAAAAAATTAAATGAATTCCAAAGGAAAAGATATTATAACTAATTTAATATTTTATATAAATCATAGAAATTATATCTTATTTTTTAAAGTTATTCATTTATTTTGAGAGAGAGAGTTACAGTGTGAGTGGGGGAGGAGCAGAGAGAGAAGGAGAGAGAATCCCAAGCAGTCTCCTCACTGCCAGCACAGAACCCGACGCGGGGCTCATCTCACCAACCATGAGATCACGACCTGACTCAAATTCAAGAATCGGACACTTAACCGACTGAGCCACCCAGGTGCCCCTACGTCCTGTTTATTGATACAGAATCACTGAGGTTAACTAAGCATTATTATTCCAGTTATCATATACAGAGCTGTAATTCTGAGTATTGAAAAAAGAAAAAATGGTAGATAAACACAAGGGGGAAATTATATAGGCTAAATAAAGATGTTACCTTTGCCAGAGGAGGGGAGTGGGATGGGAAATGAAATTTTTAAAAAAAGTTACCATTAATTGTGAAATACTAACCTCGACAGCAAAAGTCAGAAAATATTTATTAAAGTCCTTAGGACTGCATCGAAGTACATAGAGTCCGGTTTGATTACCTGCTTTCTTCAGTTTACTGATGGCAAAATCCATTCTAAATGTAAAAAAGTAATTTGAATGATAATATAACAAGTCCCATGACATTAAGACCAAAATGTACTCTAAGAGATCAACAGTTAAATCTAAAAGTCTCAGGCTTTTTATAAGTCTCCTCTATTTTATATGCTTATCAATGATCTTACAAGGAAAAATATTACAGTAGCAAGCTATTTTGCAACAAGTTCAAACCAAATCAAGGGTTTTAAAAACAAATAAAAGGTATAATAAGATAAACAAAATCACGAAGAACATTTTGTTCATTTCCATTTTCTGTCTTCTAATTAAAAATTTAGTGTTTTATAAAAACCATGCTCACTCCCATAAAACTTCATTTAACTATGCAAACAATATATCATAAAACACTTAGGTCTTTTCTACCATCGCAATTACTAATATAAAAATTTATATGCCTTATTTTAATATTTAATACCGAAGAATAATAGAAGACCTATGGCAAGTGACAAAAACTGATTTTCAAATTTTACTATATGTTTTATTGAAGCTGAACATCTTGAAAGAAAAGTCAAAATGTAATCTATATGAAAGCAGGAAAAATCTGTTTCATTTCTCACTATACTTCTCATATATAAACCAGTGGCACATATTAGGTACCCAGCAAATGTTCTATAAATAAATGAAAGAATGTTTGAATGGATGGATCAAGAATGAACGAATGAATGAATGAATAAATGGTAGGAGTTTTCAATACTAAATATGTAAGTTATAGAATGTTCATGTGGCGTAACTTTTTCATAACAACCATACTTATCATTAAACAGATTAGAAGTAGAGATAGAAACAAGTCTTGAATATCAGTCAGGATACGTTTTCTCAAATATTTAATTAAGGGTAGGTTAAGGCCAAGACACATATGCTCACAATCCCAGACTATTTCTTATCCTCAAGGCTTTCAAGCCGGGTACCAATCCTGAAGTACATACAGGCTGAGAGATAACTAGAACTTGGGCTAAACAGATGCTATGCATGACACTTGGCTTTACTCAGTAATACAGTCAGGGTCTATAACTGTGTGGATCTATACATAGCTAGCAGCCACAGGGCACTAAATAAATATAAAATTATTAGAATTAAATTTTAAAATTCAGTTCCTCAGTTGCACTAGCCACATTTTGAATGCTAAATAGCCACACGTAGCTAGTGGCAACTGCACAGAAATAGAGCACTGTCATATTCACCACTGCACGAAGTACTGCCAGCACTAGCCTTCAGAACAGGGACGTCATATACATCTTGTGAGCACAAGCCTTCAGTAGAGGAGCTGGCTTATCCAAAAATAATAATGGTTATCAAATTTTGCATTGTGGTTCCTTTGTAATATTTCAAAATTAATGAAATATAAATTAGAGGATTAAAAAAAAAAATTAAGACCCAAAGAGTTACTTAAACACACCCAGGCAACTAAATATCAGGCTGTACAATTTAAGTCTTACAGGTTTTGATACAGATAGTAAATTATATGCTAAATAACTATAGTTATTATATAATCGATTGCAAATAGACCTTTGTTTAAAAAAACACTACTACCTCAGTGAAATTAAGGTTCTATTTTGTTCCTAAACTCCTAAACCTATGTATATCACTTCATTGTATAAAATTCTCTTTGTCAGTATCCAATTGACTTTTTAAAAAATTACTTTTAAAGTCTGTATTACTCACAAAATTGGGCCATGACAGTTGCTTTGTATATTTTCAAGCACCATTGGAGGTGCTACTTCTTTACAGAGGTAATGATGTGCATCCGCAGTTAATCTATAATAGCCATCAATTAATGACACAAAGGATAAAGCTTCTCTTAATGAGCTTAGTTCAATTTCCTAAGCAGAGAAAAAAGAAGGAAATAATAAGTATCATTTAAAAAGTCAACTGCATGTTACATACTGAAAATTCTCTCCACTCCATGTCATTAGATTAATTCTCTTAATATTCTTCTGAATTGCTCAAATGTCTTTTATGCCTCCCTATTACCCAATATGAATTATAAATTCTTATGTATGATATTTTACACTTCTCAAATATGGGCTTATCACATCTTTCTAGTTCACTTTCATCCATAATTTTGCTGTATTTCCCAATACCCCAACTAGACAAATATGCCAGTCATCTCAATTAAAAATCTGGTCTGATATAAAAATTGATATTAATTAGAAATAATAAGCATTTATTTTTACCTAACAAGTACACACTACTAAGGTTAAAACATTCATGCTGTAAACTCAAATGTATATAGCCATATATAGCCACGCTATGATTGTATCATACATACATCAGTGAACACATAATCAGCCTAAAATGCAACATCTCCTATAATGGAAAAGGCCCTTATTTAATAGAAGCAACTTCTTCTAAAATCAGGAATAAGATAGAAAGCCCAGTATTTAATACTGCATTGTATGTATTTAGTTAACATAATTAGGCCATAGAAAGAAATATTAACACTAGAAATACTTCTATTTGGAGACTATATGATTTTGTACTTGGGGAACCCAAAGGAAGACAACTAAAAAACTACTACAACACAAAGATAATTCATTGGGAGATAGTAGGATACAAAAATCAATAGTTTTCACATACATAAAAAGTAGTCAGATTATGTAATGAAAAAAATAGCCCCATTCATAATCGCAATCCACACAAAAAACAGTATCTGGGATTAAACTTCACCAAAAAAATGTGCAAAATCATTTTTGGAAAAAAAAAAGTGTTACTAATATATAGCAAACTGGGAAAATGAAATAATAAGCAATAATTTATTTCTTATATCCAGCAATAATTTGTTAGAAAAAATATATTGAGAAAAGTTCTTAATCCTATTAAGCAACAGAAAAATAGTAATATATCATGAATAAAATTTGGCAGGAAACATGATATGTCAATATGAATAAAACTATGAAATTACTGAAAAACATAAAATAATATTTGGATACAAGGAGAAATATAGTATATCCCTTAGACAGAAAATGTAATATAATAAAGAAATGTCAATTCTTCTCCAATTAATCTTTAGGACAGTCCTAACAAAATGTAAATGCAGTACTTCAAGGAGCTTTAGGACTACTCAACAGACAGGGTAGTGTCACGGTGAAGGGTTTAAGTTATCAATTCATCATTTGGGTTTTCATTGGCCCTATCACTTAGAGGGTTAACACTAACCTTGGAAAGTTACTTAACCTCTCTATGTTGTGGACTTAAAAATAAAGCCAATAAGGGGCGCCTGGGTGGCTTAGTAGGCTAAGAGACCAACTCTTGATTTTAGCTCAGGTTATGATCTCATGGTTCCTGAGTCTGAGCCCCTTGTCAGGCTCCACACTAGCAGTCCAGAGTCTGCTTGGGAGTCTCTCTCTCTCCTCTCTCTCTCAAAATAAACTTTAAAAACAAAACAAAATAAAAATAAAAATAGGGTCTCCTGGGTCTCTCAGTCAGTTAAGCATCTGACTTTGGCGCAGGTGACGATTTCATGGTTCGTGGGCTTGGGCCCCATGTCAGGCTCTGTGTGGACGGTGCAGAGCCTTGAGCCTGCTTCAGATTCTGTGTCTCCCTCTCTCTGCCCTACCCTGCTTGCTTGCTCTTTCTCAAAAATATTAATAAACATTAAAACATAATAATAAAAATAAAGCCAAGTCCAAATACCATCCCATAAAGAAGTTCTTTATGTTACTACAGGATGTTCATATTAGCATCAATAAACTCTTCTAGAAATACTTATTATTTTATAAATATTACATTTACAGAATGAAGGCATCCCATATACTTCTCAGATACTGTCTTTTTAAAAAAAAACAAATTGAGGGTTTGTGACAACCATGTATCAAGCAAATCTATCAGCACCATTTTTCCAAGAGCATTTGCTCACTTCTTGTCTTGGAGACAGACAATGAGATAAATGTTTCCATGCCTACTAACACAACATGCATTCAGCAGCCCATGGACCAATATGCAAGCCTTATTATTTAAGAAATATATTTCTTAAGGCTGTAGCAGCAATAAATAGTGACTCCTCTGCCAGACCTGGACCATCAATCGAAAACCTTCTGGAAAGGAGTCACCATTCCAGATGCCAAGCAGAACATTTGTGATTCATGAGAAGAGGTCAAAATCTCTTTGGAGGAAGTTGATTCCAACCTTCGTAGATGACTCTGAGGGGTTCAAGACTTCAGGGGAGGAAGTAACTGCAGAAGTGGTGGCAACAGCAAAAGAACTAGAAGTGGAGCCTGAAAACGTGGCTGCAATCTCCTGACACAACTTGGACGGAAAAGGAGATGCTTCTTAATGAGCAAAGAAAGCAGTTTTTTAAAATAGACTCTACTCCTGGTGAAGATGCTGTGAAGATTGATGAAATGACAACAAAGAATTTAGAATATTACATCAACTTAGTTGACAGAGCAGCAACTGGGTTTAGGAGGACTGAGTCCAATTTTGAAGGCAACTCTAATGTGAGTAAAATGCTATCAAACAGCATCAGCTGCCACAGAGAAATTGCTCATCAATGGAATGGAAGAGTCAATTGATGTGATAAACTTCACTCCTGTCTTAGTCCAAGAAATTGTGATAGCCTACCCTAACCTTCAGCAAACACCACCTGATCAGTCAGGAGCCATTAACATTGAGGCAAGATCGTCCACTACCAAAAAGATTATAACTCACTGAAAGCTCAGATGAGGTTAGCATATATATATATTTTTTAAGGTAAGAGAGAGAGTGCACAAGCAGGGGGAGAGGGGCAGAGAGAGAGAGGGAGAGAGAGAATCTCAAGCAGGCTCCACAGTCAACGTAGAGCCCAATGTGAGGCTCAATTCCATGACCTTAGGATCATGAGGTCAAAAAATACCTGAGTTAAAAAGAAAACAACCAGATAAGCAATTTAAGAGCAGAGTATAAAGGAATTTAGTTCTTCCCTGTCAGTTAAAATAAGCAGGATTTCTAACTACACTTATCATGGTGAGCACTGTGTAATGTACAGAATTAACAAATCATTATGTTGTACATCTGAAGCTAATATAACATTATATGTCAACTACACTTCAGTAAAAAAAGTTTTTTAATAAACAACAAAATAAGTGGGTTTTCTGAAGCTGATCAAATAAAGAGAAAGGATTAATCATGTGTTACAGCTTAGGTAGGGCTAACCTGGGATTGGTTACATTTTGTTATGTGAATCCCAGAAAGCACTGTTTTGATTTCTTTGTCTCCTTTAATTAGGCAGCATGACTGGCATTATGCACATCCCTATTGATAAAAAGAATAACAACATGAGGACTGAGCATTACAACAGGGAACTAACACAACCCAGGGTGGGGATGTCCCAGAGTGGGGATGTGGAGGAACTGCTGCCTTGCCAATCATAAAAAATGAGTGAAAAATACATTAATGCTCGAGAAATTCTGGGAAGATCATGTTGGTAGTGATACAAAAGCTAGCTGTACCCAAAAACTTACTAAAGTGATGTTTATATTTAAAGTTATATTTAAAACTATAACCAGAATTCCTATAAGAAAATAACTTTGGTATTACGATTCTAAAATACTTATTTCTGACACCTGTTAAACGTAATCATTATTTAATTATAGACAAACTTACCAGATTTTTACCATCTTGCTTATGGATAGTTACAATTCTACTTTCATTTGAGCCTTCTTGGTTTGCTTGCTTAATAGTAACATCAATGATATCAGGAAAGTCACAATATAACTGTAAATCCTATAAATACGAGCATTTGACATTAAAAACAGGTAGAACTAAGGAAAGCATTTTAAAATAAGACTTATGAAGGACATAGCATTCATTCCAAATTCTTTGAAATAAAAAAGTACTGATAGCAACAGATGAGCATTAAATCGGATTCCCTCCCTCAATAATCTAATCCAAAGACTTACTATATCTTGTTTACCAAGAATCTAATTACTCTACAGTACTCTTCAATCCAATCAACATCGATAGGAACTACTGTCAGAAAATCGAAGTTTAACCACCAAAGAATGAACGTAAAAAATAAGTCTCTAATAACAACCCAAGAACATAGATATGAACAAACTTAAAACTTGTAGTGCAAGACTTAAAAAAAATAACAGTTATACATCATCATAAAATCAATTAAAATTAATCTTTTCCAATTGAACTTTATGACTGTGCTTATTACCAATAACAGTAAAATTTTAAAAAGAAGCAAAACTACCTTAAAAATCACTTTTAGAGTTCAAGCCTTTTTGGAAACTGTAAGAACACCATTACTAATATTTGTCATAAAAAATAAATATAAAATCATTTAAGAACAATGAGAAAAGAATTATAGACATGACCTTGATGGTTTCACAGTATTAAAAACTTCCATTTCTATCAATGAGAAAAGAGAATTGCAAGTTCATGTTTCAAATGAGAAAAATTACTTTGTTCTATTGCCATTCACTTAAATTAACAAAGAATGAGAACATATCATTAAGGATTACCTGTTCTGCCAGTGTCTCACTTTCTTTATGTTTCCCTCTTGACCACTGAATTCCACCGTTTCCAGTTATTACAATGGTTGCAAAAATCTCCTCACCTGAAGGACCTCTTCCAGGTTCTTTTACTTCAAATTGCTCTGTGTAGAAGGCAGACTGAAGTGTTTCCAGATTTATAAGATACTTAAGTTTCAAGTTTCTGGCAGTGGCTTTGCAATGGCTGAACTGCTCAATAAATCTGCGAAATCTATACCTTATTCGCTTCCTTGTCAAAATATGATAGTCTTGGATCTTTGCTCGAACACATTTTGGTAAGAATGTCTTGTAGCTAGGGATAAAGAACACACAGAGAAAGACAAAACAAACTGGAACATAAATCTTAAACGAAACTGAAAGAGAAATTAGCACCCTTCTCCATGACAGGTAAATGCAGCAGTGCAGGAAGCCGTCAGGTGGAGAAAGGGGACACGGCTGGCGCCTGTACAATGTAAACTCTGAAGGTTTTGTCTGGAGATGGGAAATACACAAAAATTCCAAGTTACCACAAACGTTCAGAAGAGGATATATTAATTCTCTTTCCCTAATGAAATGAAGACTTAGTCTAGTTAATAATGGAGTCTCTAAAAATTTGTTTTCTCTGATTATCTTACATACCATTTTTTGGCACTATGTTGCAAATATTTCCTATGATGTCATACACCAAAATTTATCTGAATTCTGGAAGCGGTTACATTTTGTTGGAAGCCACTATTGTTCATTATGCAAACATACTACTTTGGTATACATTATTTTCTAAGTCATTTTCAATAACTCCTAGTAATTCCTTTGTAATCAAAATGATTCCACTTAGAAATGACTCTCTAGTAATTCTGTCTCTATGTAAAATATCCTAAAGAAGAGAGATAACTTCCCTCCGGCTCAAATATCTGACAAATGAAGAAAATTTTATTTCTGAAGGTACAACTACATTAAATTTCCATGATTTCCTATGTGCTAATCCTTCTTCCCATCACCTGTTGCCTACCTGGTTGTCTCTTACTCATTCCAAGTCTCAGCGCAAGCAACATCCAATCCAGGTAACCTCTCTCAATGTCTATATTAGATGCTTCTCCCTTTGTCTGATAGTATTCTGTGCACCATTCCATAGTATCACTTACCACTCTACCCTGTATTTGAGTATTTATAGCTAGTACTTGAGCTGGCTCATACTGAGAGCTTTATTATTACAACAGAAGACTATTGAGCTGATTGCTAAAGGGCCATCATTAAAATTTAAGTTATATAAAGCTAAAAATAAATTATATTTAAAATGTAGGTAATACTCAAAATGTATCAGTTCCAAATTATTTTATATTTAAATTTTTATTTTACATTTTACTACTATCCTTTTGAGGTTGTTAACATCTCTCATACCTACTCATGAAAAAGACTGGCTATTGTTCATCTTTCCCAATTCTACATTCAAGCACGTCAGGGTGATACCCTGAAATTGACCATAGACAGGATTTATACCACAGGTATCAGCAAAGACAACAAACAAATCAGATCTTTGGGTTTTTTGAGAACTGGCTGCTACACACTGACCCTCAAACGCCCACCTTTCCCCTTTCCTAACGGACCTGACGCCCCACGAGGAACACTCGCTTCCTCACCTGAGTGGCAGAGCTGCTAGGGAGTCAATGACACGGCAGACAGGGCAGTATAAATTCATAGTCACCGATTTCAAACAGGCGTGCAGCATTGCCATCAATTTTCAACACTTCTCTGGTTCAACTAATTCTCCAAAGTTCCACAACTATGTCCACCCTCTGAAATTTCCTCAAACCGCCTACCTTTTTTTGCCTGAACCCTCAGCTGTGTTCCTCCTTACTTTCAGCAAATGGCTTCATCTCTCTCCTAGGGGTAAAAAACCTTCTTTTTAAGCAGAGCTCCCTCAATATCCTGCTAGCAAACCCACAAACATCTGCACTCATTCCCTCCTCCTTTGCACCTCCTACAATAAACGACGTAAAGCCCCTTCTTTGGGGTGTATTTACCTGGAGCCTCTCTTCCTCTCTACACATCCACCCCCTTGTTTCTCTTCGATCCACAAAATACTAACGTTGGTCCCACCTTAAATATAAAATCTCTTTATCCCACATATCCCTCCAGCAACAACCTATCTGGGCTGTTTTTTAGAGTTTATACAGCCATTTCCATTTACTTTTCAATTCACTCCGGTCTAGATTCTGCTCCATCATTTCACAGAAAATGCTTTTGCTAAAATCAAGAAAAACTTCCATGTTGCTAAAATCAAATTCCCGTCCTTTATTTGTTATTCATCTTGTTATTCTTCAGCAGCATCCAACAGCATCATTAAGGAGCAGCATCTCTTCTTAAACTCTCTCCCCTTACTTTTTCTGATTTTATTCCTGTCTCTTGGGATACTCCGCAATCTTCTTTACAGGTTCATTCCCCTTTACCTGGTGACTAAATGTTAAAGTTTCTCAAGACTCAATTATGGGCCCTCTTCTCTTTATTTTTATACTCTCCTTCTCTCTAGATTCTCTGTATCCATATGACTCTGATATTTGTCCATAGCACTCACTCTAAGCTCCATATCCCTATCTTGCAAAGACAAGTCAATCTGTACATTTAATTTCAATGTCCCAAAAGCTCCTTAAACAATGTGTCAAACCAAACTCCTAAGTCCTGCTGTCTTCCCCTAAAAGATCCTCTTACAGCATTTCCTATCTAAGTAAACACCACCAGGAAGCATCCTTGATGCCACATTCTCCTTCAGTCCCCATTATTCCATTCATCACCACATTCTCCTGATTTTACCTTCTAAATATATCTCTTAGTTGCCCATTTTTCTCATTACTAACTGGATCTCCTGGAGGAAATACTGCAATAGCCTTACTCTCCGCGTGACCAGCATTTCCATTTACTCTTTCCATCGTCTGACTTGTTTTCTACACTGGAGTGATAGGGATCTTTTAAAATCACAAATTTAATCATTTCACTCTTGCTTAATCCTCTTGCATGTTTCCTGAGAGTTCTTAACCTTGTCAACATAGTTCTAAGGTTCTAGGTTCTGGTCTAGCCCCTGCTTCACCTCCTGCTAATAACTCTTTGGGCTCTAGCCATACTGACTCCCTTCACTTTTCCTATGCTCCCTTCTGCTACAAGGCCTTTTCCACGAGTCTCCACATAATCCATCACTCCCCTCCTTGCCCATTAAATTCTATTCTTTTTTCAGGTTTTAAAAGTCACACTCTGTTCCTTTTCATAACAATTAATTATTTATAAAAAAGCAAATATATAAAAGTTAATAAAAGTCTGGATAGCACAGAGGAGAGCCTCAAAGTATAGAATAAACAATGAAAAGATTTAAAAATAGAATTAGAATACAAATGATTCTCACTTTTTCTACTTTTGTCAAAAACATTAGTTACCTAGAGCCTTACTAAATTTGGAATGCACTTTACACATAAACATTTCACAAAAATGCAAAGTACATAGCCATCAATGACTACTTTTTAATAAGGCTTTTGAAAACATTTGGATACAAAAAGAGGAGTTTAAAATAACAACATACAGCAAGACTTTCTACTTTGTGGCCCAGCATAAAGGACCCGTCATACATCCTGAGGGAAAACTATAGGAATGTGTGATTCTCAAACATGGTAAATCTACTTCAGTGTCATACTGTTAAAACTAGATTTGTTAGAAACACTAAAATTTTTTCAAGAGACTTAAAGCTATTAACTCTTGAAGCATAAAAAGATTTTTCCTCATGCTTTTCTTATAGAGAGTTTTTAAAGAATTCTAGAATTGAGGTTCCTAGAGGCTCTGAAATTGAGCCTTGGCTTAGAAACAATACTATTTTTTGTACTATAAAATAACATCTGCATTATTATAGTTGGAGTAGGATTAGAAACTCTATTATTCACGTAGTTTTTTAGAAAAGGGAGTCCAGTGAGATGAGCCGAGTAGTTGAATTGCTATGTAAGTGGCCTGATCCTAGCCTAATATTTATAAACTCAGCAGTCTCCTTTAAACTCTTTGCAGTCTCGAGTTCTCTTCTTCCCACCCTTTAGAAACTTAGGATTTCAAAGAGCAGATAAAGAATGAAAACACAAAAGTCTTATGCATTTCCTTCACTTTCTACACTCTAATACCTAAGCCATCATGTCCATTTAGGAGTTGGCATACAAAACAGTATCTAATACATACACACGCACAAAGGGCTGCCCAAACACACACATGCAAGTGGATATGCACACACAGAGGCATGTGCTCACAGTCAGGGACACACCTAACACACAGGTACAGACACAAAGAGATGCACCTTACATATATATTTTTTTAAGTCTAGGAGGGAATATGTATTTTATTATACTAATCAGAGATCCATATTCTATTGGAAATTTCTGGGAACAAAACAGTTTATTTAATTCTGCCAGCAACTTATCATTTATCTGTTCTCCCACCAATCTTGAATATTTTAACACTAAGTAGAGTTTCTTGATTATTTCTAAGAAATAAGCAGTAAATGAGAATTCAGAAAACATTAGTTGAGTTAAATTATATTAAAATTGCAAACACTGCAAGAATGACAGGACAGGCAGATATTATTTATCTAATATTAACATGTCATGGCATAAGAGACAAAAGAAAAATATATTAGACTACTTCAGAATTTAAACTTTTGTATTGGAAATGATACTTTCAAGAAAGTGAAAAAATGATCCAAAGAATAGGGAATATATCTGCAAATCATACATATAGTAACTTTCACTGGGAGACCTGTATCTAGAATATGTAAAGAACTCGTACAAGTCAATAATTTAAAAAAATACTGAGTTGTACATTTTATTTATTTATTTTTAAATATTTATTTATTTTGAGAGAGAGAGAGAAAGAGCACACAGGAGAGGGCAGAGAGAGAAGCCCAAGCAGGTGCCACGTTCACAGCACAGAGTCCAACATGAGGCTCAATCTCACGAATCATGAGATCATGACCTGAGACAAAACCAAGAGTCAGATGCTTAACTGACTGAGCCACCCAGATGCCCCTTGAATTGTACAATTTAGATAGGTGATCTTTATGGTTAAGGCCTAACAGTCATCTGAAAACAAAACAAGAATACTAAAAACCAAAGAGGAAACATATTAAATTAATACCTTGCAAATTGTGCATGTAACTGTCTGTAAGTTACTTAGTAAAGGAGCCACTAAAACTAGTTATTGCACGAAGGACTTGAGAAATAAAGGCAGTTTTAACCAGATTCATAACAACTTCAAACTTTTAATCCTAAGTATGTGACATTTAAAAACATACACTTAGTCTTCAAATTAAAGAAAAACTCAAAAGAACTGTCATAATAATATGTACTTTTAGAAAAAGTAGAAGTTCTACAGCCATTAAAGCTGGGCTGGGCTGTAGGAGCAGTACTTCAAAGCATCCTGTTATGCCTGACTATCAAAATTCAACATGCAGAAGGGTAATGTGGAGAATGTGGAGTGTGGATCACTTACAAAACAGTCTGCTGGATCGGTGGTAAGAGGAGTAAGATCTAAGAATCTAATGTAAAACACGGCAAGTCTAAATGATAACACTATCGTAGAGCTGAAATTTGCTAAGAGAAGAGAGTTTAAACATTCTCACCAAAAACAAAACAAAAAAAAAGATAATTATGTGAGGTGATGGATGTGTTAATAAACTAGATGGGGGGACTCCTTTCACAATGTATACACACATCAAACCACGATGAGGTACATACACTTTCAATTATCTTACAATTTTATAAGTTAATGATACTTCAATAAAGGTAACATTTTTAAGAGAATCCTCTGGAGAACTGGTGAGGATTGATATTTGTGGGCTTCACTTCAGATTTCCGGAATCTAAATTCTTGGGTAGCACTCAAAAATCTTCAAGCACCTCAGGTGACACTAATTCAAGTAAAATACGGTCCAATATTTGAGAAATACTGCTTCAGAATTACGTACACACACAATCTGAGGACCTGCTATCAAAAATTATGCCTCCAGGTATTTGTTTAATCCCTCTGCCTTTACTAGCCTTTACCTAGCCTTTTCAGAATAAATGCATCAAATAATGAATAGGTATCAAACCCCTGTGATATTTTGTGTAGTACTCCAACTCTTCCTATATATATTTTTTAATTCTAAGATAAGTCAGTACTAAGGATGTAATGTACAGTATGATGACTATAGTTAAGACTGCTGTCTCGTATACAGGAAAGTTTTTAACAGAGTAGATCCTAAGAATTCTCATCATAAGGAAAAAATTTCTTTTCCTTTCTCTATTTTTGGTACCTATACAAGATGATGGATATTAACTAAACTTATTGTGGTAATTACTTCACAAATAAATGTAAGTCAAATCATGACGCTCTACACCTTAAATTTATACAGTGATATGCCAATTATGTCTCAATAAAACTGGAAGAAAAACCAGAAAAAAGAATTTCTTTTATCTCACAAAGTATGTGTTGTACACAAGGAAGACAAGTTACCCATAGGACTTTTTACTTGTGATAAAATCAAAAAGTATCAACACACAGAAAATACAATTAGCTACAGAAAAACTCCCAACTGTTCATATTTATGCATATGGATTTGCATAAGGAAACTACCTGATAGAACTATAGATGTCCAGTGGGGTCTGATCCTTCTCTTTGGCTAGTCTCATCATATCTAGCACTGCCATTCCGAGACATTCTTCCTGTGTTTCATGAGTCACAGGTATTTTTATCCATCCATGTAAAAAATCATGCCGCCACTACAGGAAAAAAATTTAGAAGGAAATATATCTTAAATTTCACTCTCAAAATTTAATCTACTGTCATATTTAAACCTATAATTTCTAGAACATATGCATTTCAAAAGAATGTCAACTCCTTCCTTGATGTTTAATTATGTTGTCATAAAATTTTAGTAAAAGTTTTTGTCAATGGAAACTGATTTAAACTGGGTTCCCCATTATACAGTTCATACGATGTCAATCTATTTCACTGCTTATATCTTCTCAAATTGTATCTTCTACATACAAATTACCCAAATTAAAATAGATATGAATTAATTAAATATGTCCTGAGCTCCAAATATGTTCAAAGCATTATACTAAGTAGGACTGTGTGAGATGCAAATAGAAGTCTCCCTCAAGGAAACTAAAATCCAGCAGGGAAACTAAAATCTAGCAGGGAAGCTAAACAAAGTAAATAAAGTATTATAATGCCAGATACCTATACTAAGTGCCACACAACAGATGCTTCAGGGACTTGAAAAGAAGTTGAAATTACTTCCAGTTGAGATAATCAGGGAAGGTTTCATGGAAAATTCAAAACTTCGTGTAGTCTTAAAAGATGAAGAAATTTCTGATATACAAAACAGGGCGATAAAATAGAAGGAATGATACAAAAAACAAAGCACAAGGCATGTTCACAGGTGCAAATGAGTTTGGTTGGGCAGACAACTTCTGTAATAGAGAACAGTATGGACTAAACCTTGGAAAAGTAAGTTAGGGTCAAATGGTAGGTACCCTTGAATGACTTGATCCTAAAAAGCAATAGACAACCATTTTCTTAAAGCATCAGTTTCTCACAGCACCTTTTCTTAAATCATCATGCCTCTTCCATTGGTAGACGTAGCAATGGTAACGTGCTTTAAGGAAATAAGGTGTATTCAAGGAGACTCTGTAAGAGGCTGCTATAATGGTACAGATATGAGATAATAAGGATCTGACATAGAGAACATAAGACACTAAAAGTCTGAAAAAAATGAAGAAAAAGAAAAAACAGAAATTTAAAGATTTTGGTCTATATGATTTAGGAATATGGAAATTAGACTGAACACATAATGGGAGAAAAGAAAGGCAAAACATAAAAAGCACCAATATTCTAAAAAGTAATAGCAATTTTCTTGATAAGAAAGGTAAGAATTACAATATTAGCTGAAATACCAATATTTAACTAAGGTTTTAAAGAAACAACATGGAGGGAACATACATTTTTTTGCTGAATATATATTAATTCATTAAAGCAATGAATTCACATGGCAGCAATTTATTTATTTACTGAGGAACTATATTTGATGATATCAAGACAATCCTCTGAAGAAAATGCATTTAAAAGGAACATTTAATTTTTGGCTTTTATTGGCTTACCTTTCCCAAATCTATCTTTTTTTAAATATTTTTTAATGTTTATTTATTTTTGAGAGACAGAGAGACTGAGCACAAGCAGGGGAGGGGCAGACAGCGAGGGAGACACAGAATCCGAAGCAGGCTCCAGGCTCTGAGTTGTCACTACAGAGCCCAACTTGGGGCTTGAACCCACAAACTGTGAGATCATGACCTGAGCCGAAGTCGGACACTTAACCGACAGAGCCACCCAGGCGCCCCAGCAAATCTATCTTTCTATAGTAATGTCTTATGCACTTTATACTTTAGCTGAACTATTTTAGTTATTTAAAAATATCAACATAATCTTATACTCTGATGATGTCACCAGTCAAATCTGCTTTATTTCGTCTATAATATGCATATAATCTAACCAGGTATCAATATGATCTGGATAAGTTAATTACTACCTTATGTGTTTTCTGGGCACAAATTTAGAGAAATAGAAACATTAAGAATTAGAAAATTACATGTGGTATTTATTACCTAGATACAATTTAGGATTCTATTGCGAAATCATTTTGCTGTGCTAGATAAGAAAATCCTTCCTAGGAAGACAAAATTAGAAATCATCAATAATTTTTCTAGATTGTAAGTTGAGACATCACAGTATTGATATTAGGGGAAAGCAGCTGAATAAACAGTTTAGGAAAATTTGTCTTATTAATCACCAAAATAAAACCAGTTCCGTAGCACAAGTGATATAATCATAAAAGAAACATAAAATCACAACCTCATAGTATCTAGTCTCAAAAGCCTATCTCTCTCTTTTCCTAATGACTATTGAAACAAGGGAAGCTATGTAAAAGTTGGGCGGTGGTCAAATCATTTTTGACAAGAGCACCAAGATCATTCAATGGAGAAAGAAACAGTTTTTTCAACAAATGGTGCAAAAGAATGAAATTGAGATTTTACCTTACACCATCAATAACAGTTAACTCAAAATGAATCAAAGATCTAAACATAAGCACATAAGAGCTAAAACAATAAAACACTTGCAAGAAAATATAGGGGGAAAGCTTCATGATATTGATTTGGTAATGATTTCTTGGACATGACGCCAAAAGCACAGGTAAATAAAAGAAAAAAAATCAGATTACAGCAAAATTAAAAACTTTTGAGCATCACAGGACACATCAAGAGATGTGAAAGGCAAAAGACAGAATGGGAGAAAAGATTTGTAAATCATATGACTGATAGGGGGTTAATATCCAGAATATATAAAGAACACTTACAGCTTGACAACAACCTGATTAAAAAATGGGCAAAGGACACAAATAGAAATTTCCTCAAAGAAGATGTACAAATGTCCAAAAAGCATAAGAAAAATGCTTAACATCACTAATCATTAGGGAAATGCAAATCAAAACCACAATGAGATATCCCTTTACATCTATCAGAATGTCTATTATCAAAAAACCAGAAAGTGCTAGTGAGGCTGTGGAGAAATCAGAATCCCTGTGCACTGCTGGTGGAATGTGAAATGGTGCAGCTGCCATAGAAACCAGTGTAGCAGTTCCTCAAAAAAATTAAAATAGAATTACCATATAATCTAATAATCCACTTCTGGATATATATCCAAAGGAATTGAAAGCAGGATCTCAAATATTTGTACACCTATGTTCATTAGCAGTATTATTCATAGGAGCCAAAAGGTGGAAGCAACCCAAATAGTCACTAACAGACAAATGGATAAACAAAATGTGGTCTATATAATGGGATGTTAGTCACCCTTAAAAAGAAAGGAAATTCTGACACATGCTATGACATGGATGAGCTTGAGGACATTATGCTAAGACAAATAAGTCAGTCATAAGAGAGGAAATGCTGTATAATACCACTTATATGAGGCACCCAGAATAGGCAAACTCACAGAGACAGAAAGCAAAAAGGTAGGTGCCAGGGACCAGAAGGGCATGGGGCATTCAACAAGATACCTTGTTTAACAGGTATGAAGTTTCAGTCTAGGAAGATGAAAATGTTCTAAAGATGAATGGTGGTGATGGCTGTACAATAATGTGAATGTACTTTAATGCCACTAATTTGTCCATGTAAAAATGATTAAAATGGTAACTTTTATTAAGTATATTTTATAAGAATTTAGAAAAAGTTGCTTGTTCTCATAACCCAAAAGAGAAATATCTTTCAATCTATCGCTCACAAACTGAACCAAGCTTCTTAGATATCTTAGAAATATGAGCTATGAGCAAATGCACCCCAATGTTTATAGCAGTGCTACTGATAACAGCCAAATTATGGAGAAAGCCCAAATGTCCATTGACCGATGAATGGATAAAGAAGATGTGATACATATACACACATACATACACACACATATACACACACAATGGAATATTACTTGGCGATCAAAAAGAATGAGTTCTTGTCATTTGCAATACCGTGGATGGAACTAGAGTATATTATGCTAAGTGAAATAAGAGAAAGATCTACAATTTCACTCATGTGGAATTTAAGAAATAAAACAGATGAACTTAAGGGAAGGGAAGGAAAAATAAGATAAAAGGAGAGGAAGGCAAACTATAAGAGACTCTTAAATACAGAGAAGAAGCTGAGGGTTGCTGGAGGGGAAGTGGGTGGGTGGGGATTGGCTAAATGGGGGATGGGCATTAAGGAGGGCACTTGTTGGGATGAGCACTGGGTGTTATATGTAAGTGATCAATCACTGTATTCTAGTCCTGAATCCAATACTACACTATATGTTAACTAAAAAGAAATGTGAGACATGAGGATCTGTGCAGCTATTTCCTATGATATTTGCAAATCTGCTTCAGAACTCCTTAATCTGACATCTTGGAAATAACAAGAGCATATCTTTCCACAAAAGCACACATATATTTTTTCTTTAGTTTCTAATCCTCAATCTTGTGGCACATAAAAACAGAAGTTTTTTAATGACAGAACATTTCAGTTATTATTTAAATTAAGGTAACAATAAAAAAGCTTTATAAAATGTTCAAAAACACTACAAAAATTTAATATAACAGTATAAATTAACAAATAACTAAAACAGAGCTATCAGATCAAATATCAACATCTAGCCATCCTCTTAAGAGGAGCTAAATAGACTACTGTTAACTCAATTTTATATAGTTCCCTATTTTTCTTTACATTTTATTACCCACTATTTAAGTCTGAAATCGTTCAGGAATAAAAAAAATTTTTCTTCCTCTAAATAAATCTTGCTGTGTTACATTTCAGGCACTTATATCTACATGAATCATGTGATATAACTCAATCTGAACTTTGTGAAATCCTTAAAATGTCCTAAAGCACTAAAAAATAAAAAAATTCAAAAGGGCTAATTAAGGGAACCTTTATTATTTATGTAATTATTTACAAATTATAGGATTAAAAACTAGTGATAAAGAAGACTCAATTTTGTTACTTTTCTGTGCCTGCTAGGCAAGACAGAACATCAATTTCCCCATACATGAAGATGTCCCTGATAAGCTACAGAACACAGAAAGATTCTTATAATTTAACACATATACAAGTAAGATAATATAATTATACCTGAGCAAAAAGGTAAGACATGACAAAGTCATCAAGAAGAGGAGCTTCAGCACCTCGAGATACTCCATGCCGATAGGTTCTGTTGCTGCCATTACAATACCAGTAAGGAAAGTAAAATCTACAAGACAAAACATTCAGTCAGCCTTTAAATAGTTCAAATGTAAACATACTATGTACATATAACTACTTCCAGCATACTGAAAGGTATCATCCCATAATCAGAAAATAGGGCTAACAGTGTTAAATACAAGGTGGGGATAAAGGAAAATATGGGTAAGACCATGATAATAATATAGACAGAAAATACAAGAAACTTAAGTGTAAAATCAATACGCTGCCTGGTTTTTTTTTTTTTTTATTGTTTGTTTGTTTGCTTAGAGGGAGGGAGGAACAGAGGGAGGGAGGGGGAAAGAGAAAGAGAGAGAGAGAGAGGAAGAGAGAGAGAGAGAGAGAGAGAGAGAGAGAGAGAGAGAGAGAGAGAGAGAATCCCAAAGCAGAGTCCCAAAAACTGGTGAGATCACAACCTGAGCCAAAATCAAGAATTGGACACTTAACCGAATGAGCCACCCAGGTGCCCCTATGCTGTATGCTTCTATGCACAGAATGCAGAAGCAAATAGGAAACAGAAAAATGTAGAAAAAAAAATAGTAACAAAAAATTTTTTAATATTAATCCAGTGATATCAGTAGAGGAATCTGGAAATACTAACTGGTGTGAAAACAAATAATGGCTCTTCTTTTAGGAAATGGAGGTTATCACAATAGGATACCATTTCACACCAGTCAGAATGGCTAGTATCAAAAAGACAAGAAATAACAAGTGCTGGCAAAGATGTGGAGAAAAGAGACCCTCCAGGCACTGTTGGGAGGATTGTAAATTGGCACAGCCACGAGGACAAACAGCATGCAGGTTCTCAAAATACTAAAAATAGAAATACCATACAACCCAGTAATTCCACTACTGGGTATTTATCTGAAGAAAATGAAAACACTAATTTGAAATGATACAGGCACCCCTATGCTTACTGCAGCATAATTTACAATAGCCAAGATACGGAAGCAGCCCAAGTGTCCATCAACAGATGAGCAAATAAAGTGTGGTATATATACATTATGGAGTATTACTCAGCAATAAAAAAGAATGAAATGTTGCCATTCACAACAACATAGGTAGACCTAAAAGGTATTATGCTAGCTGAAAGAAGTCATACAAAGACTAATACCATATTTCACTTCTATGTGTAATCTAAAAAGTGAAACAAATGAACTAAAATATAAAAAAGAAACTTACTAATAGAGGAAAAAACTGGTGGTTGTTGGGGGAGTGGATTATAGGTGACACAGGTGAAGAGGATTAAGAGTTACAAACTTTCAGTTCTATAACAAAGAAGTCATGGGGATGAAAAGTACAGTTTATGGAATATAATCACTAATACTGTAATAACTGTGGTGACAGATGACAACTCGGCTTGCCATTGTGAGCATCTCATAATGTACAGAACTGCCAAATCACTATGTTGTATACCTGAAACTAACAGAGTATGTCAACAACACTTCAGTACCAATCATGAATGAATGAAACAAGTTAAAAACTTGTCCTTCAAAAAAACAAAAAATATTCTATATTGTTTTATTTACACCTTTACTGAAATATAATTCATATACCTTAAAGTGTACCCATTTAAAGCATACAATTCAAAATGTTTTTAGTATATCTGAAGCATTGTACAAACATCCCACGATCTAATTTTAGGACATTTTCATCCCCCATAAAAGAAACTCCAGACCTACCAGCAGTCATCCCCAAATCACCTCAACTACTCCCCACCCCAAAGTTACCACTAGTCTATCACTATAAATTTGCCTGTTCTGAACATTTTATATGAATGGAAACGTATAATATGTGGCCTTTTCTACCTCCTTTCACTAAGCATAATATTTTCAAGGACTATCTAGATTATAGCAAATATTAGTACTTCATTCCCTTTTATTGCCCAGTTAATATTCGATTGTATGGATAAACCATATTTTGTTTCTTCATTCATCGCTTGATGAACATTTGGGTTGTTTCCATCCTTTTGCTATTATGGATAAGGCTGCTATGAACAGTACGTACAAGGGTGTGTGTGTGTGTGTGTGTGTGTTTTCTACGTTCATCTTTTTGAGAAACAAACTGGTTTAAAAAGTGGCTGCACTAGTTTACATCTCCAACAGCAACATATGAGTGTCCCAATGGTTCAGATCCTTGATAATACGTGGAAAGTTTAGCTAAGCTGGTCTTTGTTATTGCTGACTTGGCATCCATTTTGTTTAGCCAAGAGTCTTGCAGTAACCTTAAATTGACACTAGTCCCTTCATGCTAGCGCATGCCCTAGACAACAGCCCACTGAGTCACAAGCAAATATAAGTTTCTGATACAACTTCCCCAACACACTTGTGGTCAACAATCTCCCGTTTTCCAGCACCTAACCCTATAAGCCCCTTCAATAAGACTCCCATGTAGCTTACCAAAGACAAGCTCTTTTGGCTTGAATTGACCAAACTGGGCCTAGGCCAAGGAACCCCCAAAGCACTCTACCCACAGACCCTAGGAAAGCCATGTGCCCTGGGTCCTATGTCTCTTTCTGTACCCTGCCTTGATCTCCCCATATGGCCCCTCAAGGCATGCTGGATACTTTCTCCAGAAGCTTTGAGTAATAAACTTTTCTATTTCAATTTCTCTTGTGCTCTGTTGTTGAAGCATGGCTCACCATCCAGCACCCCGTGCCCTATTTAATAAGTAATAATTTGGCAAATTCATAACAACTTGTTATTATCCATCTTTTATATCTTTGTCATCCTAATGGGTGAATTGGTAGCCTGTCGTGTTTCTGATTTACATTTCTCTAAAGAATAATGATGTTGAGCATCTTTTCATGTGCTTACTGGCTACTTGTATGTCTTATTTAGAAAAATATCTATTCAAATCCTTTGCCCATATTTTCACTGAGTCATCTGTCACTATACTATTGAACTGTTAAGAATTCTTTCTGTATTCCAGGGGTGTCTGGGTGACTCAGTTGGTTAAGCATGACTCTTTATTTCTGTTCAGGATATGATCTCACGATTCATAGGACAGAGCACCAAGTCAGGCTCCATGCTCTTAGTGTGGGGCCTGCTTGGGATTCTCTCTCTCCCTCTCTCTCTCAAAATTAATAAATTAACATTAAAAAAATTCTTTATGTATTCCAGATATAAGACCTTTATCAGATACATGAGTTACAAACATTTTCTTCCATTTTGTGGGCTGTCTTTTCACATTCTTTTTTAAGTTTATTTATTTTTGAGAGAGCGAGAGAGAGCACACACGTGAGTGGGGGAGAGGAAAAGAGAGAGAGAGAGAGAGAGAGAGAGAGAGAGAGAGAGAGAGAGAGAGAATCCCAGGCAGGTTCCGTGCTATCAGCACAGAGCCCAACACAGGGCTCGATCTCAGACTATGAGATCACGACCTGAGCCAATCAAGAATTAGATGCTCAACCAACTGAGCCAACCAGGCACCCCTGTCTTTTCATTCCTGACAGCATCCTTTGATGCATAAACATATATTTTGATGAATCCCAATTAACATATTTTTCTTTTGTTGCTTGAGCTTCTGGTGCCAGACTGAAGAAATCTCGGCATACTCTAAGTACACAGATTTACTCCTATATTGTCTTCTAAAAGTTTTAAAGTTTTAGCTCTTAAATTTAGGTCTATGATTCATTTTAAGTTAATTTTAGGGGGCACCTGGGTGGTTCCATTGGTTGAGCGTCTGACTCTTGACTTCAGCTCAGATCATGATCTCACCGGTGGTTCATGAGATCGAGCCCTGCGTTGGACTCTGTGCTGACAGTGCAGAGCCTGCTTGGGATTCTCTCTCCCTCGCTCCCTCGCTCCCTCCCTCTCTCTCTCTCTCAAAATAAATAAACATTTAAAACAAGGCATTTTGGAGAACCTGGGTGGCTCAGTCAGTTAAGCATCTGACTTCAACTCAGGTCATGATCTCACAGTTCGTGCGTTCAAGCCCTGAATCGGGCTCTGTGCTGACAGCTCAGAGCCTGGAGCCTGCTTCAAATTCTGTGTCTCCCTCTCTCTCTGTCCTTCCCCTACTCATGCTCTGTCTCTCTCTGTCTCTCAAAAATAAATAAATGTTAAAAAAAATTTTTTTTTAAAGCATAGGAGAAATTCACGAATTTGGTAAGGGAAGCAATTTTTAATTCTTGAGAAGAGGTCAGCAAATTCTGGCCCCACAGCCCCATTCTGGTCCACTGTGAGTTTTTATAAATAAAGTTTTACTGGAACACTGTCATGCCCATTCATTTACTTATTATTTATGGCTGCTTTCACACTATAATAACAGAGCTGAATAGTTAAAACAGAGATAATATAGCCTTCAAAGATCATGACCTGAGCCAAAGTCTGACGCTTAACCGACTGAGCCACCCTGGTGCCCCTTCTTTCTTTTTTAAAATCATGAATGAGTCCATGTGCATTTTTACTATGCAACACCAACTCTGCATGGAATCAATCTATTTCATAAGAGCCAAAGATCAAACATATTTCTTTGCTTTATCATTTTGAGTGGAAAATTATGAAATAAATTAATAATTTGTGGCTACAAATAAACACTGGCAAAATCACACCATTCCTCCACTTCAACTCTGAAAATATTATATATTTTTAAAGATTATTTGCTTATTTTTGAGAGAGAGAGAGCACAAGTGGGGAGGGCAGAGAGAGAGGGAGAAAGACAGAATCCAAAGCAGGCTTCAGGCTCTGAGCTGTCAGCACAGAGTCGGATGCGGGGCTCAAACTCATAAACTGTGAGATCATGACCTAAGCTGAAGTTGGACATTTAACTGAAAGAGCCACCCAAGTGCCCCACTAAAAAAATTATTAAAAAGAGAGGGAGATTACATTTTATTGCACACAATATCGAACTTCCTGGGAAACTAACAATATTCCAAACATTCAGGATTTTGTTAGTAAAGTCCATTCATATCCTTTTTAAAATTTAATTATAATCATACGTGGTAAAGTAGCATCCCACCAGAAAAGCTCAGAGCATTCTAGTGAAAAAACATTTATAAATACTTCCTCTAGTAGAGAAGAAGTCTTAAATGAAGTTCTGGTCCCTGTTATTAGGTACTCTGCAATTTAAAAATATGCTTGGGGATGCCTGGGTGGCTCAGTCAGTTGAGCATCTGACTCGAGATTGGCTCAGGTCGTGATCTCACAGTCCTGAGATCAAGCCCCAGGTTGGACTTTATGCCGAGTGTGGAGCCTATTCTCTCTCCCCCCTCTCTGTTCCTTCCCCCACTCATAATAAATATACTTTAATATATATAATACATACATGTATATATACTTGATAATTTCTCTCACTTTGCCCTTTAACCATTAAATGAGTCACTTTATTGTAGAAAGTACCTTATTCTGTAGAGTACACTGTGCCTGGTTGATTCATCTATATGGAAGACATGGTTGGGTGGATACCAGATCCTTTCTGTTTCACTCATTAAAGCAAACATACTATGATACACAGGTGTGATTCCTAGGAAAGAGGTAAAAAAAGAAATGATTACAGATAGCAACAAGTACATTTGTATAACATCTGTAATTTGTAATGGTGTTGAAATAACAACTCTTAATCAGCACAGATGCAGTAGCAGTGGACACCTTTTGGCTCAGCATGACTTACAACTGAATTCTTAATTTAATCTTTTCCCCCACATTTTAAAATATGATTGCTGGGACGCTTTCAAGGAGATTTTTAAAAACATTTTATCCAATTTTTTTAGTTGTCTTGCAAAGAAAGGCTGATTCATATTTGTGTGTGTTTTAATTAATAATGAGGGTATCAACTAAACTATTTAGAAGTCATTGAATACTTTTAAGAGAACAGCACAACAGTTTTACTTTTAAATGTCGATTTTACACAGTGCACTAGTAACTATATTTTCTGCACTTTTTAAACTTACAAGGAAAAAATTTAATGTCACCTTAAACTGCAAGGGTATATGATTTTTTTCAAAGATATTTTTGAAGGCACATTAACAAAGGTTTGAAGACTTTTGTTATGAAAACATATGAAACAAAAAAAGCCACATAATTAAATAATGCACATTATTTCCCAGCACATATAGAACATTCACACATACACATACACATACATCACATATATACATACACATACATATCCCAATCTTTTGGAGTCTAAGAACAAGTCTTTAAAGTGTCAGAGAATAATCACCATGTTCTCTAACCACACTTCAACTAAATCAGAAACGAATACTTAAAAAAACTTTTTTTTAATTCAAGTTAGTTATCATACTTAATCCTATATATTTGAAAACATAAGCCTCACAAAAACAAACATATTTTTATTCTAGTAATGTTTTCTTCTTTTCCAAGGTAGACAAAAATGACACCAACTCAACACACTGACAATAAAGATATAAAATTTTTATTTAAATTACCAACACAACTGTTTACTCATAGAAATGTAATAATTTCAGTAAGTTACATATAAAAACAGTATTCCACAACAACTTTTAAACTGTATCCGTGCATTCATTCTTGTATTTGCACATACTTATTATCTCAGAGATTAAAGGAGAAATTATAAAAGGAATTAAAGTGTATTTATAGTGAACAATAACATGTATTTAAAATTATGGAATATAGCTAAAGTGATACTTAAGAGGGAAAATTATAGCATTAACCTGATTATATCAGAAGATAACAAAAAATGATCTAAGTTATCTAACTCAATACACTAAAAAAACAACAGAATAATCTAGAAGACAGTTGAAAATGTGATAGAGTGGAAGTTAACAGAATAAAGTTTCAATAAAATCAAGAAAATTAAAGCTAAATAAGCCTTTGTCAAATCTGATCAAGAAAAAAAAACACAAATAAACACTAATGATTTTTTAAAGGTATAATTGGAGTGCCTGGGTGGCTCAGTTGTTTAAGCGTCTGATTTCGGCTCAGGTGGTGATCCTGCAGTTCATGACTTCGAGGCCCACATCGGGCTCTGTGCTGAAAACTCAGACCCTGAAGCCTACTTCAGAGTCTGTGTCTCCCTCTCTCTCTCTCTCTGCCCTTCCCTCACTTATGCTCTGCCTCTCTCAAAAATAAAAAAACATTTAAAAAAATTAAAATGTTTTATAAAGTATAATTATAGGTTATGAAGACAAAAAGAAAATAAACAATGCCAATAAATTTGAAAATATAGACAAACGGACAATTTAAAATCGCATGTAACTTTAAAAACTGGATTCAAAAATAAAAAACTTCAGGGGTGCCTGGGTGGCTCAGTCGGTTGATGATCCAACTTCGGCTCAGTCATGATCTCGCGGTTCAGGAGTTTGAGCCCCCCACTGAGCTCTGTGCTGACAGCTCAGATCCTGGAACCTGCTTCAGACTCTGTGCCTCTGTCTCTCTCTATCCCTCCCCTGTTTGTACTCTGTCTCTTTCTCTCAAAATAAATGAATAAATAAACAAACATTTAAAAAAATTTTTAAGGATTAAAAACCTCAAAAGAACTAGAACCATTAAAGAAATAATCTATCTACTTACAAAAATAAAGGAGAAGAAGAAAGGAAGAGGAAAGAGGAAAGAGAAAGAGGGAGTAAGAAGAAAGGAAAAACCACCATGAGGCCCAGATGAAATTTATATATGAGTTCAACCAAACATGAAAGACAATTCCAATCTTCAGTATACTATTACTGAGAACAGAAAAAGAGAGAATAGGGAAACTAACATACTTTGTAAGTTTAGTTTGACCATGATCCCAAAACCAGCCAGACATCATAATCGAATAGTCTCACTTACCAAAACAGATACAAAAATCCTAAATATTTTAAATAATAGCAAACCAAATCCTGCAATGATTCTTAAAAAATATAAAAAAAAAAAACTAAGATAAAGTTCATTTATCCTATAATAGCAGAGATGGCTAAATTGGAAAAATGTAATTCTTCATAATAACGAATCAGAGAAAAATCTGAAAATGGCAAAATGATATATTTGAAAAGTTGTGTGGTGACTACAGTGATACATATTTTTCCATGCGAAGTATTACTTGAAATATTTTATAACAAAAAAGAATTGAAAGAGCAAAATAAAGACGTGGAAATGGCAAAAAAATGGATGTAAATTATTCACAATACAGCAAATACATGATTAATAACCATTAAAAATAATTAATAAATGTGAGAGAATGGTAAATACCTAGTGTTGAAGAAAATAGGAGTTAAAATTATGTGATATCACTATACCCATTCAACTAGCAAAAACAAGAGGGATAACACCTATGGCTGATAGGATGGTAGTAAAAAGGGACCATGTTACATAATTGCTAGAAATGTCTATTGGAATAGATTCTAAGAAAGCATTATCTATATAATTTTGAAAAATCAATGTCAATAAAAATTTAAAATAAATGTTCAAGCAAACAATGTACTCCTAAAAGTATAGTAAAGTAGTAAGAAAATGTAAATTCAAGAACCAAAAATATGAAAACATTATGGTAGTACAATCCATGGAGTGCAATATTAGGAAAATAAATAAAAAGATTTAGTTACTAGTGCAAAAGTACCTGGCTTGAATAGATTTTTCATAACGTATGTTTTCATATGATAAAAAGAAGCATACAATATGATTGTTTTATAAAATAATAGCCTCTAAATCCTAATGACTGTGTGTAGAGGAGGTAGGGGGATTGCATTTCCATATGTTATATGATCATGGAAAAAGCTATAGAAGGATATCCAAGAGACTGTTGCCCCAGTTACTAGGATGGGATAAAGGATAAGGAGAGTTACGAGTATAGAAGAGAAAAAACTTCTTTTTTAAAAAAGAATTCATTAAAAACATTAAACGATCATGTCAAAAAAAAAAAAAGGAAAGGAAGGAAAAAAAAGAAAACAATACTAATCATTACTAAAATAAGGGTTCATCATATAAATCACCTTGAAACTATAAGAGGATGGCTTGTCATTCTCTGAACTTTAAAAAACCATGAAAGGAAATAATGCCATTCAAATAATTTGAGAAATCGTTATTTTATCTGAATACTATTTTGACCTAGGCTAATTATGCACTAAAAAAATATTTTAAACTTGAAAATTTGAATAACATCATCCAATCAATCAAGTAGTTAGCATCTTAATCTCACTTTTTAGTGCCTTGTGCATATTACTTCTTTTATCTAGAAGGTACCACCTCTCCTCTGTCCACAAAATGCTTCACACCGTCACTGTTCTAGGTACATAAGAGACAGAATGGGAGATGAGAAGCCCAGGAAAGGGCCATAGTAGACCTAATATGAGATTGCCTCGAAAAGAGAAAATACTGGGAAGAGAATCTTGACAAAAAGCATTTAGTTTAAATGTAATCATGCAAACAAAACTGCATATGGAATCATTATTCTTAGCATATGATGACAGGAATATTTTTTAAAAGAAAACAGTGTTATGACTTCCAAACAATAGTGTAATCATACAAAGCAGGAAAAGTGAATTCTTGCTGATGAATCATCAGGATTTTTAAAAATAATGAATAATGATTTCTTCAAATTGGACTGCATACCTTAATTACAGATATCAAAACAGGAAAGGGTCATACATACAGGAAAGGGGGATACACACCCAAAGAAAAATGGTTAAGTCAGTCCTGCAAACAAATAACACAAGAAAGTGCTTATAGACCTGTTTAGTCACACCAATAGCTTATTCCAAAATGGCAATTATATATTAATACTTATTTTATTTTTTTTCTTAGTCCATGTTAATTGGGTTGTCCTAGAAAGGAAGAAAAAGCAATGACAATGTATTTGAGATATATATTATATTGAAAAAATAGGGCCTCACAGAAACCTCAGTCATTTTTAACTCTCTTTCCCTACACACCGAATCCAAGTTATTTTTATTTTTATTTATTAAAAGCATTTAAATGTGCTTCTTCTTTTCTACACCATTATCGTTAAGTGTGATTCAGTTCCATATCATTCTAGAGCAAGAACAGTCATCATTTCACTACTAATACTAGCAGAGTCCCTATTCTATAATAAGCCCAAAATGGGTATAGGAAATACAAAAAGGAAAATTAGTGCCTAACTTTAAGGATCTCACATTGTAGGAGATGAACTCAGAGATGCCACTGGAGAACTATAATTCAAAAGGGTAAGTGCAATGATAGTAAAGACCACACACACACACACACACACACACACACACACACACAAACACACACACACACACACACACACAAATAAGTACAGGGGAGAAATGAAACATATTCTTTGCTTGACCAAATTTTATCAAAGCTCTTCTACACCCTCCCGAACAAGGCCCATACATGTTTTTCCTTGTAGAATCAAATTTTATCAAGAATCCTGCTAGGTCCATTTAGCAAACCACCTTTGGTATC
Organism: Cryptoprocta ferox; assembly: GCA_028646485.1. Lineage (NCBI taxonomy): Eukaryota > Metazoa > Chordata > Mammalia > Carnivora > Eupleridae > Cryptoprocta > Cryptoprocta ferox. The sequence goes on along the minus strand of CM053568.1, from coordinate 83,129,246 downwards.
TAACCAAACTCCTCACCCCTATTATCCTGCAGGTGATATCTGATCACACAGGCCTGCCTTCAGCAAGAATCATATTAGGCTGGTTCACCCAGAATCCCCCCAGACTTAATGTCTACTCTTAGTAATTTTTCATTCACACCAATGCCCCTGCCAATCTTGTTCCATGGCCATAAAACCCCACTTGTTCAGGCTGTATTCAGAGTCAAGCTCACTTCTATAATGGAGTATCCTCCCTATTACAATAGTTTATCAAGTAAAATCCATTTTCATTACTTTAACTTCTATTCAGCTCTGATTTTAACAGAGGTTAACAAGGTTATCAAGAAGGTCAAATGAAGTAAAGACTTCAGTGAAAGCTTCTGAAGACATAAGCACATGAGGATTTAGCCATTCTATGTAATGGCAGGCAGAGCACATAGAACGCTGCCTAGGCATGGACGATCAGCAGCAAATGCTCCTGAAGCTAAGTCAGCTATACAGAAAAGAGAGTTGTTATACAGCATAGAGCTGCGGACAGGATAAGCATATAACCTGGCTGGACCAAGAGAGGTTTGCTTTGTCTACTGTCCCAGCATAATTATTAATAGCATATCTTTTCATCTCAAAAGTGTTCCAGTTTAAATAATGATAATCTATATAACATTAGCTTAAAATCTGAATGGGTTAAGTCTGAGTTCAGGTATTTACTAGCTAGGTAAACCTGCGGTAGTTACTCTCTCTAAGCTTATGCTTCATCATCTAAAGAATAAGGACAGAAATCTGAGTTCATAGGATAGCTGGAAGGATAAAATGTGATAATATGAATAAAGTGCTTAGCAAAGTATATGGCACATAACATGGGTTCTACTGTAAAGATCCCAAGGGTATATCCCATGTAAGCTTCATCAACTATGTGAATAAATGGCTTTTTGTTTCCCCTAACTCAAGGAGCTAGATTGAGACAGAGCAGTAGTTTTCAAAATTTAATGTTCATAGTAACAACCTAAAGACTGTCTTTTGGCTTCCGTGGTTTTTGATGAAAAGCTTGAAAAGCATGATTTTTGTTGAAAAAGATTCTTATTCACTGATTCTAGGATGGGGCCTGAGATACTGCATTTCTAAAAAAGTCCCCAGTAATACTGATACTGCTAATTCATGGACCAACAGATGGATTTAACAGGACACTACATACCACAGAAGATAGGATTGGTCAACAGAAGGCAAGTCACTTTAAAAAACACCCAAATTGAAGCACAAAAAATAACAGAATGGAAAGTACCGAACAAACTATATAAAAGGCATGTAGGGATATGTCAAATGGACCTAATTTACATGAAATTGAAGAAAGAGCAACCAAGAATTTTCCAAAGCTAAATACATACGGACCTACAAATTCAGCAAGCTTAGAGAGTCTGAAGGAAAAATAAGGCATTTCAGATAAATAAGAGCTGAAGGTATCTGTCTCCAGCAGACCTGCGACACAACAAATACTGAAAAGAGTTCTTTAGGCTGAAAGAAAATGATGACAGATGAAAGCGTGGAACTAGAGAAAAGAATGAAGAACAAGGGAAAGGATAAATATAAAAGAATAATGAAGATTTAAAGCAACAATAATATAAGTGTCATGTGATGTCTACAGAAGTAAAACATATGATAAATATGATAACAACAGCACCAAAAATGAAGAGAAGTAAATGGAGTTAAACTACTGTTAAATTTTTGAATTGTACAGAAAATTATAACATAGTAGCTTAAGACTGTAATAAGCCAAAAATGTACACCGTGATATCTAGGGTAATCCTAAAAGAACAGTACAAAAATTCTAACATAAAATCTAATAAAAGAGATTGAAAAGTGAAAAATAACTTATCAACCTAAAAAAGGCAGGAAAGAAAAAAGGAAAATTAAAAGCAATCGAAACAAATAGAAAACAAATAGCAAAATAATAGATTTAAGTACAATTATATCAGTAAGTTACATATAAATGTAAACAAGCCATTTAAAAGATATCAGTCTGGATTTAAAAAAGATTTTGTGTTACTTAAAAGAGAAACACTGTAAATTTAAGGACAGAGACTGAAGCTAAAAAGAAGGAAAATGACACACCATGCAAACACAAAGCACAAGAGACCTGGTGAGTTAAACAAATTAAGGAAGAAGTATCAGTTGATAGTGGAAAAAAAAGTTTATGGTGATAACAGGGTCAATTCAACAGGAAAATATAAAAATATTAAATTTATGTTCAATTAATAACATGGCTTTAAAACATAAAAAGCAGATAGAACCAGAAGAAACAAATACAAAAATTTCTAAAAACTGGTAAAAGACCAAAAAATAAAAGGACATAAAAATTTTACACTATTAACCAACTTAAAATTTAGTTTACATTTAGAGAACATTACACCTAGCAGCTGCGAGAATGTACCATTTGCAAATGAATGTGAAAGATTTAACAAAACTTAGTTGATAATCTAAGTTACAAAAAACTTTCAACAAATTTTAGAGGACTAAACAGACTACATACTATGACCATACAAAATTAAATAAGAAATCAGTAATAGAATAATTAGAAAATCCCCAAAAGGAATCAATATCCAGATATGTTGTAGTACCTAAAATGTCCAATTCTTTTTTTTAAGTTTATTTTGAGAGAGAGAGAGAGAGGATGAGCAGGGGAGAGGGGCAGAGAGAGAGAGGAGAGAGAGAATCCCAATCAGGCTCCAAAATGTCAGCAGAGCTTGATGCGGGACTCGAGCTCATGAACCGTGAGATCATGACGTGTGCTGAAATCAAGAGTCGGACGCCTAACCATCTGAGCCACCTACGTACCCTTAAAATGTCAAATTCCTAACAAAGGCATTATGAGATGTGCAAAGAAACAGGAAAGTGTAATTCACACAAAGAAAAAAGAAGGCAACAATGTCTGTTAGAAAACCCAGATGTGAGATTTAACAAAGATGTCAAACCAGTCCTTATAAACATGTACAAAGAACTAAAGGAAACCATGATTGCATAAATAAAGAATGATATCAGTGAAAATAGCACAGTAGGTAGCTTCGAGGGCCCATTCTTCCACAGAAACAAAAAAATTGAGCAAAAACTGTCAAAATCCACTTGATGAGAACTTTGGACAATAGTCAAAAACATGCAGCAACCCAGCAATTGTTGAATCAGGAAAAAGGAAACAAAAAACAGCAAGACAATTTTGCATCATTTCTACTTTCCCTTATCCCAGCCTCCTCCCTGCTCAAGGAGGGCTCAGAGATGGCAACTGATGTTCCCAGTGTGAAACTCTGTTTACTCAGTCTCAAAAAGCCAATTTTATCTCTTTTGACCTTAACTGGAGACTGACAGAATAACTGCTATAAAGGCGTTTTAACCTGTATTTCACCTAACTAGGAACTTTCTTAGGGCAGAAAAGCAGCTATGCAAAGGACATTCCTTGAAGCATTTTAAGGCAACAAACAACATGCTGCCACCTGGGGCAAAGGTTTCAAGTTGAGGTGACAAACACAAACATACTGAAAGCCAAAGAGAAAATGCTAGGGAGGGAGTTTCTTTAGGAAACTAAAGAACTGAAAAGCACACATGTAAAATAGAACATGAAAACAGAAAAGCCACAAGCATGCCCAAAGAAGGACACTTAAGAGAGATCCTAAGCTTTCACCTGAGACTAATCTTTAGGCTTAACACAAGCAGGAAAGAAAGGCTAAGGCAAAGTTGCCAACAGACTGACTAAACACTGAAGGAGTAACACAAAACACAGCCAATCTGCAGACTGGGAGGTTTTTTTGTTATTTTCATTTATTTTGGCTCTCAAAATTTAAGGAAATCTCTGTATAACAAAACCTGACCACTAATTAAATAAACTGAGACTTCAGAGACTATAAATGACAAAGAATATAGACTTTATAAATATAGTTTAGGAAAGTCAATAAGCAAACAACTGCCACCCAAAACAAGTGACAAAAACAAAGGAATGGAGAAGAATCAGATTTCTAGTTACATTACAAATTTGAAATGGCCAACATTTCAAAGTTCAACTAAAAATTAAAAAGCAGGCATAAAAACAAGAAAGTATTCACATTCACAGGGAAAATTAAAAGAAACTGTCCGTAAGGAGCAGATATATAGGATTTACTAGACAATAACATTAAATCAGTTGCCTTAAATGTATTTGAAGAACTAAAGGAAGCCAGAGACAAAGAGCTAAAGGAAACTATTAGAGGGATGTATCAGCAAGTAGAAAGTATCAAGAAAGCCATGGACCGTATAAAAAGAAAAGGTGTGGGGCAGAAATGTACAGTAACTGAAATTCAAAGTTCACTAGAGAATTTCAAAACCAGATTTAAACAGACAGAAGAAAGAATCAGCTAACATGATGACAGATCAATTCAAATTATCTAGTCTGAAGAGCAGTGGTGGGCGGGTAGGGAAGAATAATGGACAAAACCTAATAAACCTGAGGGCCACCTCCAAGTGTACCAACATACACATTATGGGAATCCAAAAGGAAGAAAAAGTAGAGAAAGGGGCAGAAAGAATACATGAAGAAATAAGGCCCAATCCTACAAATTTGATGAAAGCCATGAATCCAGAAATCCAAGAAGCTCAATGACTTCCAGGAAGGATAAATGCAAAGTGACGTACACCAAAACACATTAAAATCAAACTCTCAAAAGACAAAAATAAAGAGAACCTTGAAAACAGCAAGAGAGAAGTGATGTATTACATACAAGGAATACTCAAATAGGAATCCTCAATAAGACTCTAAGCCAATTTCTCCTCAGAAACCAGCGAGATCATAAGGCAATGGGATGACAAAAAGTGTTAAAAGAGAATACTGTCAAATAAGAATTTCTTATCTGCAAAATGATCATTCCAAAATGAAGGAGAAATTAAACATTCTCAGATAAACAAAGCAAAAAGAGTTCACTAATAAACCCGCCCTATAAGAAATTTTCTTAAAGTATAAATGACAAGACATTAGCAAATCAAAGCCATATAAAAAAACAAAAACTCTAATAAAGGTAACTACATACATACACAGAAAAACCAGTATTATTGGATTTTTACCGTAATTCCTCTTTCTTCTCTACATGATTCAAAAGACAAATACTTAAACTAATAATTTATGCTAATGGACACACAATGTAAAATAGTATAATTAATAAAACAACAACATAAAGGAGAGAGGGAAAGATGTATATAAGCAGAGTTTTTACATACTCTTAAAGCTAAGGTGTTATTTATTCAAAATAAGTAGTTATAAATTTAAGAAATAAAGTGTAGAGGGGAGGACAAGATGGCGGAAGAGCAGGGAGCTCTGTAATCCGAGCACGCCCGTATGGATTGAACTGAGAAGGACTGAAGGGATAAAACTTGGATTTGCAAGTGGGGGAAAGAAGAAACAGACGCCAGAAAGAAGACAACCTCAA